>LBNU01019495.1:111354-137608 GCA_014162995.1 Artemisia annua
CAACACATAGACATATTGATTAATTTAAGTGAGCACTTATCTTTAATTGAAAATGAAGGTTTCAAGGGTGAAAAACCCTTGAAATTACAGCTAAAATCGTCTTTAGGGTTTTTCCCAAACTTGTACCAAAAGTTCCACACTAATGAATGCAAAATAGGAAAATATATATATATTTTACATTCTGACGGCGTCAGGTTATAGGTTCTGACGCCGTCAGCTCACCGTCATTAGGGTTCTCGGATGGCCTAGATTTACTTCTGACGCCGTCACCCTTTAATTTGCTCTGGGCCGTCACTGTTTAAGTTAACACCTGACGGCCTACATTCTCTAACACCTGACGCCGTCAGGTGTAAACATCTTGTTTTCTTCATAGGGGCGTCTAGTGTAATCTAACTTCACTCTTTTGTCAACGTTGGCTGACGGCGTCACCTTGTGACTCTGACGCCGTCAGGTAGGAAATCCAGCTTCTTTTGAGACTTTGTCGTTTTCTTCACTTTTATGCTCCAAAAACGTCCAAATATGCATGTTTTCCAGAATTCTTCTCAAAAGTACCTATAATGACAAAAGGAACGATTTAGGGCAATATTTGATCACATTTACTCGAATTAGGGCTTAAATGACCCCTTAAAACGGGTACACTTTTCGTCTCATCATGAAACTATTTGAAACCCCCCCCCAGTACAACCATACTACAGACTGAGGCTGAGTACATTGAGGAAGAGAGACAACAAATTGCAGCTGATGATCATGTATTTTGTCTTGTCGTTTTTGGACTACCTGAAACACCGTATGTAACTGTGGATAGTGAAGGAAGTGCTCATGCAGTCTGGGAAAGAGTCAAAAGGTTAATGTATGGGACATACATCGAGAAACAGGAAATGGAAACATAATTGCTCAAGGAACTACGCAAGTTCACTTCAATTCCTGGTGAATCCATAGAGTCATACTATCTCAGGTTCTGTAAGATCATGAATCACTTCAATCCTCGACCTAGACACAACCATCATACCCTCACCATCACTCCCCAACGCTCACCTACAACTAAAACAAGCCACGAAAAAAATATATCAAGATCTCATATCAATTCAATTTTTTTTTAATATTTTAAAGATTTTTTCAATTGAATCATCATCATCATCATCGATCCATGTGGAGATAAACCTCTACTTTAATGTTCGAATACATTTAAAGAAAAACCAATACTTATGTCTCAATCGTTCTTTCCCTTCGGTTATAAACACAAGAACAAACACAGGACCAACCCGAGGCCCAAGATGGATCTTGAAGCCATCTTCATTCGTATGGAACAACAACGAAATCACATCATACGGTTTGTTTGTGTCAGATTAGATGCTGGAAATGAGATGAGAACATAGTTTTGATCGGATTAGATGATTCTTGATGGAGATGCAATCTGAGTTGGGAGAGATATTATAGGAGGGGGCGGATTTATCACTAAGTGTGTTTTAGGGTTTGTTAAAATGAGGATAACAAGTTATATTATAGGAATGTGGGTTGAATTGGAATTGGGCTTGTGTGATTGGATCGGATGCTATTGGATTGGGCTTATCATTCGAAAATGGGTATTGGTCTTTGGATTAGATATGATGTTGGGCTGGTGTTGGTCATCGATTGGACAAGAAAAGATAGAAATGCTAACATTTTTTTTCCCAACTTTGGTCATGCAACAAATGTCATCCGAATTTGTTGAATACAAATATTTAAGAATTGATAAGTGTTAGTATTAAGAGTGGTATTTTGGTATTGTAATATTCATGGGGATACATATTTCACGGCTAGAATTGTTTTGTATAACAGAATGACTACGGGGTTTTTGTACGGTATCATTGATTTGATTTTGAAGTGACGTTTCAATGGTGTATTTATTTATCTTTGAGATATGCGGGTCTCAAGATAACTTGTCTTGGCATTTTACATTGTGATTAAGGCTTGACAATCTAGTCATAACTGATGCAAGGAGTTACATTGTAGTGCTCACAGTATAGCTATCACTTTAAGGAGTTACGTTGTAGTACTCTGTATCACACGAAGTTGTGGACTGCTCAAGAGGCGAATATTTCGGTTCTTAATCAAGGATAATACAAGCATTAAGTCAAAAGGGGTGTATACTTCATTTTCAAGTTGGTCATATCTGGTTGTCTCCATATGTGGTCATTACTATTAGCCAATGAATTAAAAGGAGGTTCATTTAAAAGTTGGTTTGAGAGAAATATTGAGAGTATTTTTTCGACATATTCTCACGGAATTATGCTTACATGGTTACAATTTTGCACAAGTAAAAGGTAATTATACGGCATGTACACAACAATATGATGATTCCGATAACTCGCAACCATCAGGAGGGAGAAGTACATGAAAGAAAGAAGTAGTGCTTCGTCTTCCATGATTGGATTGATTGAGGGAACTGTGCTTAACACGGAAGAAGTACCCTTAATGTGTACATCAGGGCTTATTACTAACTTGGATGCAAATTTATGTGAGATATGTTGTTATGATGCTCCCCGAACGACAACTATGGTGCTACACTTTTGAATCTAATTTATCTGTTGCGTGATGAAAGAGTTGTCAGTTCAGGAGGGAGCATATAAAAGAAAAAGAAAGAAAAGGCTCACTAGTTAGGAGGGAGTAATAACCTAACTAGACAATTGCAGTTGAAGTTCAGAGGTACAAGAATCAGTGTCGTCAGTGCCAAAGATCAAATGCCGAGATCGTCCAAAGAGAGAACTTCAAGTCTGCCTCAGTATCTAGACTACAGAGACTCTGCGCTTCAACAACGTCAACATTATATTGTTTATATTATTGTAATTTACTTTGCTTATGTATTTATAGGCCTCATTGTAACCATTCACATGTGATGATATCTTGGAGGGAGATTGTTAGCCTTACTCTTTTATAATGCTAACGTCACATACGTGAATTNAAAGAAAGAAAAGGCTCACTAGTTAGGAGGGAGTAATAACCTAACTAGACAATTACAGTTGAAGTTCAGAGGTACAAGAATCAGTGTCGTCAGTGCCAAAGATCAAATGCCGAGATCGTCCAAAGAGAGAACTTCAAGTCTGCCTCAGTATCTAGACTACACAGACTCTGCGCTTCAACAACGTCAACATTATATTGTTTATATTATTGTAATTTACTTTGCTTATGTATTTATAGGTCTCATTGTAACCATTCACATGTGATGATATCTTGGAGGGAGTTTGTTAGCCTTACTCTTTTATAATGATAACGTCACATACGTGAATTGGACTAGATATGATGTAAGTTGTACCCATAGGGACTATTTATGTACATGGGGCAAACATGTAGTGTGATGAGCCTATAAATACCCCTCATGACTCTCCATGAGGGGTGTGGTTAAGCATTAGGTCATTTGTATTGTTTTATTCATCAATAAAAGTTCTTTTTCTTATCCACCCTGTCTCTACTTTCTTTCACTAAAACTATGACTAGATTCATCATGTTTGATCAACCTAGACCTCCCGAACCACATAAATCACTAGTATTTTCGATCCTACACCAAGTATTATCCTGTCTGCACTCCGTATACTCCTTCACCAACGTCAAAACCACCACCCCTCAAAGAATCTATGGTTGCCTTAGACGTTACCATAGCTAATTTATAAAATGATCCACATACCCTCTAGCTCGCCAACCGTTTGAAACGCCTCGCCAACCAATGGGATACTAACACATCCATCGTCACCACGACACCAACAAGCTCACAACCAATTATCAGGCCACCATCAAACAACCATGGGCTGAAAATTAATCCCCCTAAACCCGACAAACCCATGGGTAAGTCGCTCAATGCCTCCACTTCGTTTATCACCAAGATCAAACATGATGTCGCCACTTAAACTCAAGTTCCTCTTCACCCGCTCATCATGGACATGTTACCAATCTTGCCTTACATGAAAAAAATTTTTGGCGGTCAACACAACCATCCGCCATAGTTTGTTTTTCTCCAAACCGAACCGAAACCACCTTGGAAGCCATGTGACACGAGGATAAAGCTATGAGCCTTGAGGACAAGGCTAGTTTTAGGCGCAGAGTATTGATACGTGACTGATGTTGAAGACCAAGTCAAGGGATGAAACTCATATTTTACTCTTCATGCACACGTCGATAAAGTAATTTCTCAATCATTTTTTTAGGAAATAACAAGTGGTATGTGACAACCCGCAAAATTTCTCCCCAGTTCTATTTGGAGAAACGATCATCTATTTTGAGTTTGGTATGGTTTTCGAGATACTAGACATATTTATAGTCATTTTTATCGGAAATATTATTCTGAGCATGTTGGTGTTATTCCCGTATCATGAATCTTTCGTTTACTCGCTTAAATGAGCTTCGAGCCTCATTTCGTAAAAGATTGGATAAATTTCAGTTATGATCCCTGCGTTACATTTTTATCGGAAATATTATTCTGAGCATGTTGGTGTTATTCCCGTATCATGAATCTTCCGTTTACTCGCTTAAATGAGCTCCGAGCGTCATTTCGTAAAAGATTGGATAAATTTCAGTTATGTTCCCTACGGTACATTTTTGTTCCGCGCCCTCCATCTATTAGAAACCTTATACTTTGTTTTTGCAAGTTTAGAAATGTGTTTATATGTAACACATAACACATGCAGGGTTTCATTTGGTAACCTCGCCATACACACTCATACCCTTTCTTCTCTCTCTAGGGTTTGGCAGACTACCCCAGCCGCCACCCTCCTCCTCCTCCTCCTGGCCGCTGTTCATTAATTCCGGCCACTGTCAACCAGACCGCCATCATAAACATCTTTATCTCACCATCTTGTGAAGTCAACACGCATCTACATGCCACCACCATTCAATATCCCTTTTATTTTCATGGAACATATCGAAGGTAATGATAGATCGAAGGTTGTAAAAATTGTTGAAGGTTTGTTTTGGGTTCGTTGTGATCGTAAGCCACCAGCACCGCCGTGTTCTTCCTCTTGCCGTCGTTCACAGTCGCCGTTGTAAGATCAAGATTCGTGGTTATGGATCGAGGATAGAGTGAAGGGTCTATTTGGAGTCGTGGTTTGAGTTATACTCATGAAGACACCACCTCTCCTCTTTCCCCTTCGCGTTGGTAAGACGAATCTCTACGTTCCATTTCATTTTTATTTGTTTTGTTAAACGGATATATATGTTGATGCGTTAATGTTTTCGTGGATCTAAAATAGTGAAAATGAGTTAATGAGTTTTTGTAGATGATAACTTTGGTAAAGATGAGATTATTTCTAAATAGAATTGAAAACAGAAATAAATTTATGTTACTAAGTTTCGTGAATGACCATATGATTGAAAACACCTTTTTGATATGTTTCGTGTGGTAAGATCCGAATAAAATGGTGTCGAATAGATGTTATTGTTAGTTCTGGTCACTATTTGGTGATTAAGCCTGATTAGCGTCGAGTAGTACCCATTCCGATTCTGGTTGTATTACGGATGAGAGCTTGGAGTTGTCAAATGGGTTGTTTCTGGGTTCGAAGGATGATTCTGGGGTTGTCTGGTTTGGATTTTGGGTTAACGAGAACACCACAAGGTGTTTGTTTGATTTCTTTTTATGTTTTTGTTGTTTTGCCTATTCATCATGTTTCGGTCTCATTTGGTGCATAGCCTCGTTTCTAAGTTGGTCTCGATTTGGTCACGGGTCATTAATTTCGCTATTCATCTTCCGTAAGCCACCAGCACCGCCGTGTTCTTCCTCTTGCCGTCATTCACAGTCGCCGTTGTAAGATCAAGATTCGTGGTTATGGATCGAGGATAGAGTGAAGGGCCTATTTGGAGTCGTAGTTTGAGTTATACTCGTGAAGACACCACCTATCCTCTTTCCCCTTCGCGTTGGTAAGACGAATCTCTACGTTCCATTTCATTTTCATTTGTTTTGTTAAACGGATATATATGTTGATGCGTTAATGTTTTCGTGGATCTAAAATAGTGAAAATGAGTTAATGAGTTTTTGTAGATGATAACTTTGGTAAAGATGAGATTATTTCTAAATAGAATTGAAAACAGAAATAAATTTATGTTACTAAGTTTCGTGAATGACCATATGATTGAAAACACCTTTTTGATATGTTTCGTGTGGTAAGATCCGAATAAAATGGTGTCGAATAGATGTTATTGTTAGTTCTGGTCACTATTTGGTGATTAAGCCTGATTAGCGTCGAGTAGTACCCATTCCGATTCTGGTTGTATTACGGATGAGAGCTTGGAGTTGTCAAATGGGTTGATTTTTTTTTAATGTTTTTGTTGTTTTGCATATTCATCATGTTTCGGTCTCGTTTGGTGCATAGCCTCGTTTCTAAGTTGGTCTCGATTTGGTCACGGGTCATTAATTTCGCTATTCATCTCGTCATTGTCATGAACGACTTTGGATTTACTTATTTAGTCAGTTTAGTTTCAGCAGTTAAGGAAACCACGAGTGCGGGCGAGTTTAATTGTTAGTTTGGTTTTGTTTCAAAATTTAAGAGTGTGTTGGGATTATTAAGTTAAATATTATTTTGAAAGAGTTTGAACATATTTAATTTTGGTAAGTTTCGGTTACTCGGGATTAATACTTGGAATTTTACTTGAGCTTGGACAATATAAATAGACACTTGAATATCGGATTAATATTGTTGGTTGGTTTTGACATGGGTGGTTATTGGTACGCTTCGTTCAATTGAAGATTTATACATGACTTTGGACATAATTACCTAACGGATTGTGACTTGAAACACTTGGATAAATTATTTGGTTATATTGACCTTATTTGACAATTGACTCATTGTTGGACGTTGAACAATATGGACTTATTGGACTTGAAACGAATACAATATATTAGACTTGTAATGAATTTAATATATTTGATTCGCAACGAATACACAATAAGTAAATAATGTCTAATAAACAACGATTACACTTTATTAGTTTTCTATTAACTTGTCGGGAAACATTGTTTGAGAAAATTGATTTTATTAAAGTCTTTTGACTTGGAAAGGTTATATAAATGGATGCGTCATGCCGAAATTTATAAGTTTTTCTAAACTTACTTTTTTTATTTCTAAATCTTTTAAGATTATTTTTATAAAACCCGACAAAGAATTTAAAATGAATAGTTTTATTTAATCCTTAAAACCCTTTCATATTTGAATAATTAACTTGTGACTTCTTATAAAACTATTTGGATTATTCTAAACTATTTGGGATTATGGGGTAAATACCGAAACTTACCGATTGACCTATTTTATATTAAATGATTAGTAGTCGTCATTTTCTAGATTTTCTTCGATTAACTTGAGTTTTAGTTAATATCTATCAATTATGTCGATGTTTATTCCTCTTTAGCTTGAGTTGCATGTCGATGTCTTGTTTCATTAGGCGTGAGTTGCATCTTGAGTCTATGTCCTCTAACCACACCACACGAAACATAAAGCTTTCTTACGAAACGTTGATACTAAACTTTTATAAGTAATGATTTGAGTAATCCACGAAAACTATGACACATCGTCCTTTATTGACTTTATTATTGTACGAACTATATTTTGAGATAATCGTATGCGTACTAGGATGTACCCTTGTTTTCGTACTACATGGTGCCGTCGTGGCCACCTTTTGGATATCGTTGTGATTAGCTCTAGATGCCAAGTTGTGTCGGTCGTAATCTTTGCATCGCTGTGGCTAAGGTGTGTTCATAGCCCCCTTTCTTTTAACCAAGTTTTCATAACTATTTTGGGGGAGAATACATGCTCTTTTAACTAAACTCCATGATTGTTTATCTGATTACGTGAACGGTTTGATTAAGATTATATTGATTAAGATTTGATTGATTGATTAATTGATTGATTTACCGATATACTTGATCGGGATATTCAAATGCGTTATGTGTTTACCTGATTTATATATGAGAGCTTCCTTGCTCAAACCATTTTCTTGGACCTGCTATTACTTGGTTTTGCTACATGTGTTGGCTAGATAAGTTTAGACGGAAGTAGAGTTGACCTAGAGCTAGGGGCTTTGACCCCAGTTTGGAATAGACTCTGCTGCGGCCTAGATCCAGGGCAGTAACGGGTGGTTCCTTGTTGTGACCTGGCTAGTGACCGTTGATTCATCTTTCCTAAGATGATAAATTATTGATTGAGATTGAGATTGAGATTGAGATTGAGATTGATATTGAGATGGTGATTGTGATGTCTATACCTGCCTCTAGTCACATATAGCACTTAAACTTTTCAGGTCCACAACCGTTTTTATAACTTAAACTCTATGAACTCACCAGCGTAAGCTGACCTTTAGCGTGTATTCTCAGGTTTAAGGCGATAGCTCACTATTTGAAGGCGCTTGGCAAGCGGCATGGTCATAGGCAACTCTGATGAACATTTGGGACCGCTTTAATTATTTTATGGGCCTATTTCCGCACTATTTTCATAGCATGTAAACTATATGCTTTTGATAACAACTTTTATTCTATATAAATGAATAAAAACCATTCTTTGTTCCTTGTGTTATGATACCGATTTCGTAGCACCCCAAGGCATGTATGCTTCCGTTAGACCCGAATTTTCGGGGTGTTACAGATTGGTATCAGAGCCTGGTTATAGAGAACTGGGTAATTTTTAAACCTAGACTATAACCACTTTTGTGAAAACTAAACCCTATGAGCGCTACGTGCCTGCCTGCCAAGCCGATGCCTCGCGTAAGATTTTATTTAAGGATGTAGTTGATTAGATAACTGAGAATGCATTGGATAAGATATTGGATGATATGATTAATGATAAATTTGATGAGATATTTTGATGATATATGTGATGAATTGTTTATGATATAATTGATGGGTTTGAGTATATAATCATTTAAGTGTGTGCCTTACTTTTGGATACTTCATATCCGCCTATTTTAGCTATTCACCATGAGCATTTCCATATGCTTATGCAAGTACCGCATCTATCACTGGTTACGCTATTTCCTTGCGTAATCTCATTATTGAATGTTGATTTTGCACACTAGTCGTAGTATTGGGAATGATTTTGGGATATAACGGACATATTACTAGCGTAACTTGGCTGAGTGTTTCAAAATTCATTGAACCTCGGGTGAATGTAGCCTGATCACCTACATTCAACCAGGGACAGTTGGACATGGCCTGATCAACTATGTCCAGCTCAGAGGTGAATTTTGCGATACTGAGGGTAGTTATAACAGCATTATGTTCGGGTTAGAGTTACCTTTAGGAATGATAAGTTTGCGTGCACACACAAGCATTGAACATAACACCTAAGCCTGCACTTACACACGACACACTGGCATCACAACACCTCCTGAATCGTATTGCTTCTGAAACCACTAAACGCCTTCGTTTATGTGGAATTCTTGTTTGTCGATCATATAGGAATTATCATTTGGATTTAATTCGGTTATGTTTGGATTTGATTTTGGTTACGTTTTGATTTGATTTCTGGCTTCGTATTGAATTGATTTCCGGTCACGTCTTGAGTTGACTTTTGGCTGTTTTGGATTTGGTTTTAACCATTTTGAGTTTGACTTCGGCTACGTTTGAAGTTGATTCCGACTACGTTGTACTTGATTTTGAATACGTTTGGATTTAATTTTCGGCTTCGCTTTGATGTGATTTCCGACTATGTCTTGATTTGACTCTCGGATATTTATGGAATTGGTCCCCACTATTTTGGATTTGGTATTTGCTATGTTTGGATTTTGGCTATTTTCTCGTGATTTTGGACCTTGTTCCAAATTTGGATTTGGCATTTAGCCTCGTTTCATTTGGCGATCTAGTCACAGCCGCCTCTACCTCAAGCCCTATGCTCAATTGATGAGTTTTCCTAACCGATGATGTTTATTTTCTTAATCAATGATGTTTATTTCCTCAATCGATGATATTCATTATTTTAATCGATGTTATTCATTTTCTTAATCGAGGATGTTCATTTCTAAATCGATGCTACTCAATCAATGTTATTTTAGTGACGATGTTCAATCGAGGTTGTACTTTCCGCCTCCAACCTAAGTATTGTGCTGAGCCAATCGATTCCAACCGATTTCTAGTAGCAATCAACCTTCTCTTACAGAGTTGTACTCCGCACTTGTTAAATCCCTCAATCAGCAAAGATTCCGTGCTTAACAGAATTCTTAAGATTCTGAGAGATAACTTGAATCACGATCCTTGGTACAACCACTTATTCCTCCCCTCGTCCCTAGGAAATATCAATTAACTTTGCTCCTTCCTTATTGGAAAGTGAAACTGCCTTGAAATTGATTTACAAAATGTTGTCCTCTTACAAGATGTTTTACTGCTACTTCCCTAAAATCAAAATTTTTATTCTACCACTACTTGATAAAGGAGAATTGTTTTCCCTGTTATCTCACAAACTACTTTACGAAATAGTTTTTCACAAAACGATTTTTATAAAATATTTCGGTTACCATGTTACAATAATATGTAACCAAATGCAACCTTACTACTATCCTAAATATCAAAATTTTGATCGAACTACCATTTTATAAATGGTGAAATGCTTTCTTGATACCCTATAAGTTATTTTACAAATAGCTTAATAAGATGATTTCATAAAACGTTTTGCTACCTTGCTACAACGTTATGAAATCAAACTGAAAATCAAGATTTAGATCTTCCTAAAATTTTATAAACAATGGGTTGTTTTCCTATTATCCTATAAGACGTTTCACAAATCCTTTTATCGATTTCTATTCTATTGCTACATAAGCTAGACCTCGGGAGCGAACCCCGACCTCTACCCGAGTAATTGTTGATAATCCTACTTAACATGTTCACCTCCTGCTAGCCAGCGAAACGAAAAGTAGGGACAACCTTACTCGTCTATACGTGAAGAAGATCGATGTGCACCATATAATGCTGATTTCTATTCTTTCAGATCGAGATAATTGTCTCACACCCACGTTTTTGTCAACCACTTCCAAGGGCCATGAGAGTAGATCTGGAAATGGATACTGTATATCGCTTCTAGGCTGATGGCTGAAGTGAAGAAACCATTCTAACATTGGAGAACATATTTCGTATCTACTTAATCAAATTGGACAATAGTTGGGATAGACACGTCCTGTTGGTCAATTTCTCTCTTACCTACTATTTCAGTATTTCAACGGCACAGCAAAAGACCCTCTATGGTCGCAAGTGCCGATCGCCGACTTGTTGGATAAAAAATGGAGATACCCAACTTCCTGACCATGAGCCTGCTCATGTAACTACCTAGGATCGCCCGAAGTCAAAATGGAGAGTTAGAGCGGTAAGCTCACCGACTCGAGCTACCATCAGGACTCAGCAACGTTCAAGATGTTCTCATGTGTATAGCCTAAGTGATGACTTGCTGATGAGACTATTGTTTTCCTTCGGGAAAGATCCATATTGACGAATATTTAAACCTTGTTGAGAGACTTATCGAAATCACGAATCCTAGTCGTATCGATCCTTTAAGATCCTTGCTAGAGTCAGATTGGTAGCTCACAGGTTTGAGCTACCGTCGGAACTCACTTGCATTCCCGACATTTCACATACGAAATTCGAAGCAACAACTTGCCAATGAGGCATTTGTTATTCCTCTTGGAGAAATTCATATTTTATATTGTTCAAACCTTGTTGACCTAGTTGAAATCTTGAACCATGGAATTAGACGACTTTCATAAAGTCGCATCGCTATCGACAAAGCCTGCCAAAACTCGCTAAAAGATCCTAAACTCACGCAGGAAACGTGAAGATGAATCCTTGTGCGTATACGTTCATTCTTTCAGACCTTGTCAGGTGACTTGGAATGAATCGTGAGGACACGATTCTTTTTAAGGAGGTGAGGCTGTGACAACCCGCAAAATTTCTCCCTAGTTCTATTTGGAGAAACGATCATCTATTTTGAGTTTGGTATGGTTTTCGAGATACTAGACATATTTATAGTCATTTTTATCGGAAATATTATTCTGAGCATGTTGGTGTTATTCCCGTATCATGAATCTTCCGTTTACTCACTTAAATGAGCTCCGAGCCTCATTTCGTAAAAGATTGGATAAATTTCTGTTATGATCCCTGCGTTACATTTTCGTTCCGCGCCCTCCATCTATTAGAAACCTTATACTTTGTTTTTGCAAGTTTAGAAATGTGTTTATATGTAACACATAACACATCCAGGGTTTCATTTGGTAACCTCGCCATACACACTCATACCCTTTCTTCTCTCTCTAGGGTTTGGCCGACCACCCCAGCCGCCACCCTCCTCCTGGCCGCCGTTCATTAATTCCGGCCACTGTCAACCAGACCGCCATCATAAACATCTTTATCTCACCATCTTGTGAAGTCAACACGCATCTACATGCCACCACCGTTCCATATCCCTTTTATTTTCATGGAACATATCGAAGGTAATGATAGATCGAAGGTTGTAAAAATTGTTGAAGGTTTGTTTTGGGTTCGTTGTGATCGTAAGCCACCAGCACCGCCGTGTTCTTCCTCTCGCCGTCGTTCACGGTCGCTATTGTAAGATCAAGATTCGTGGTTATGGATCGAGGATAGAGTGAAGGGCCTGTTTGGAGTCGTGGTTCGAGTTATATTCGTGAAGACACCACCTCTCCTCTTTCCCCTTCGCGTTGGTAAGACGAATCTCTAATTCCATTTCATTTTCATTTGTTTTGTTAAACGGGTATATATGTTGATGCGTTAATGTTTTCGTGGATCTAAAATAGTGAAAATGAGTTAATGAGTTTTTGTAGATGATAACTTTGGTAAAGATGAGATTATTTCTAAATAGAATTGAAAACAGAAATAAATTTATGTTACTAAGTTTCGTGAATGACCATATGATTGAAAACACCTTTTTGATATGTTTTGTGTGGTAAGATGTCACACCCCCAAAATCGGGTCGCAGCGGAATGGAATTCCGAGGGAGTGACGTTCATGGAATACAAAGTACAAGGAAATAAAGAATGACCTCTAAGTGAGTCATTTTAAAACAAGCGTTTGATTTAAACATAAGAGTTTACAAAAGCATTAAGTTTCAGAGTTTCACCATCAAAATGTAAGATTTTAATACATAACCAAATGCTAAGTAATGCAAAGAAATCTTCATCATGATATGCTTCCAAAATGTGACTCGATGCGCTTCCATACAAAAGGTGTATCACTACCCCTTAGTTACCTGAGAATATACGCTAAAAGGGTCAACAAATAATGTTGGTGAGAATCATAGGTTTAAATAAATAGTATTGCGGACCACAAGTTTTCAATAGCAAGACAATACAACGAATATAATGTCACAGCCAAAAATAATATATACAATGCCTAAGCTCATGACCCCGAAGCTCGACGTAATGGTATGCAATCAAGCATAGTAATCAGTGCCCCTAAATAAGTGTTTGCCAGACACTCGGAAATAATCCGAATGATATGCGTCCGTTTGACTGGTTGGCGCGACCAACTCGGACGGGGTGTCAACCCAAATAGATCTATTCATAACATCCGCGCTTACATGTAATTAACGGTTCATGATTCGTAGGGGACTTTAATGGCATGCGGTAACTTAGGCAAAGTAACAGTTTTAGTACTTGCGTCCTATGTAAAAACAAGCGTTATATTCCCACCCCGAGGGTTTAAAAATCATGTAATAACAATGTAAAAACTCGGGGCTATGAAACTCACCTGTAGTAATCACGTACTCAGAGTAATGAAAACGAGTTTCTTATGCGAGAAAACTCAAGAACGACCTAAAAATATATAAGTCGTCTTAGTATTTTGTAATATGTATCGTATGTATTTTAGTAAATTCATTTATCACCCATATATGTTTGCAAAGCAATTTAGTAATAAACTATGAAATTTTATGAAGGAAATTGTCGTAATATTTAAATGGTTGCTAATGTTCAAGTCCGTTATGTTTATTTCAAAAATCTCTAATAGGTCTAATAAGTATATATATTGTTTTACCATTTCCGTCTTCTTTGTTTTAGCCGAAATATACTCCAAAAGGTCCAAAAATCTATTTTAAAAGTTCTAACAGCATTTTAGTAGCCAAATAAAAAGTTGTCAAAAGTTTATGTTTCGTCGTAACTTCCTTAGGCCATATCTTTTGCGTCATAGCTCCGTTTCTTGCGTTCTACCTATCCCCGCGAAGGTGACAAGGTATACTAGCATATTTTCAAGGTCTCGGTTAGTCTAGATACTCTCTAAAGCTCGGTTTTTTCTTGTCAAAATTTCTGTCAGCAAGTAACATTTCAGAAATTTTTGTTTTTGCCGCAAATCTTAAATCTAGCGTATCTTTTTCGTTATATATCCGTTTTTAGCCATTCAAGCGCTCACGTTTTCATTATAGTCTATTTTCTATATTTTTAACCAAATATGGTATTTAGAAAACTCATTTTTCTGTAAAAACATTTTCGGGACAGCAAGTTTGTAAAAGGGTACAAATCTCATTTTTATCACTTGTAACTTACTAGATCTAGCTTGGATCATCTCCAAAAATTATCCTAACACTACTACAACTTTCCCATAATTTTTATAGTGACAAGGCCATATTAATAACCTAATATATACATTAAAACACCAAGAGTGAATAACTAGTTGTAAGAAATAAATCACATATTTTAGATATCAACTTTGTACAAGAAAACCAAATATGAGTTAGGACTTGAACCTAGCCATTTTTTTTATCCAAGAAATATTCATATGAAACATGTTTAAAAATCTCAAGAATCATGAACAAACATATATGTAATGGGTGATAAATGTTGTATACTAGTTCAAAGGGATATGAAATTGACATAGCATGATCTCATGTATAACTCATCATCAAAATATATAAGTAGAATATAGGGATGATGTTTATACCTTCTTAGTAGTAGATGTATATATGTATGTAGGAAAATGTGATCACGGTTGGTACCCTGAAGCTCCAAAATACTTATATACTACCCCAAATGAGTTATGAAATACTTGAACTAGCAAAAGTTTTTCTTCTCTTCCTTGGTTTCCTTCCTTGGCCGATTGGTATAAGGGTAGATGGTAAGAGTTTATTTTTTTTTGTTAGTTGATAAGTGTAGTTGTTTGTGAAAATGTATGTAGTATGCAAGTGTATATATATGAGTGCTTGGTCAAAGTAGTCAAAAATATCTAGCATATGGTCCTTGTGGTTGCCGAATTTTAGGAGGAAATGGAGGCTAGGCACACAATTTTTATTACTATGTTTCATGGTAGTATTAGTAGTTGTGATTTTGTACAAGATTTTTGACTAGAAAGGGGGCTTAGGATTGCTCCATGTCTCCCCTCGGTGATATTTATAAAACTTGGTGTAAAAATATATATATTTTGAGTGTATTGGGTATTAAAAATATGTATTGGGTATTTGTTTAGTAGTTAACGAAGGTTACGCGTATTTAAACGGTTCAAATAAAGAAATTACATTAGGCGCAAGAAAATATTTTTGGCACTTTGGAAATCATTTTGGTAGTAGTAAGATGTAAGAAATATATTTATTAGGAGCATTGGGTACCTCGTGTGATCATTTGCATGTGTAAAACGTTTACTAAATAAATATTCGTAATGAATTATTGTATAATTGTCTTCAACAATTAAATTACGAAAGTAAGCATTAGTAATGAAATGTGGTAATATAAACTAAATATAGTCTATTGTTATCATGAAATTTTATGATTGTTCATAACCTTACGTTTTTGAAATTTAAAGTTAAACGTAAAGCATTTTTCACGTAAGTCTTAAAATAAATAATTCGAGTTTGGAAAATAGTACTGACCTGTAAAATGGCGGGTTGTCATATAAGATCCGAATAAAATGGTATCGAATAGATGTTATTGTTAGTTCTGGTCACTATTTGGTGATTAAGCCAGATTAGCGTCGATTAGTACCCATTCCGATTCTGGTTGTATTACGGATGAGAGCTTGGAGTTGTCAAATGGGTTGTTTCTGTGTTCGAAGGATGATTGTGGGGTTGTCTTTTTTGGATTTTGGGTTAACGAGAACACCACAAGGTGTTTGTTTGATTTTTTTTATGTTTGTGTTGTTTTACCTATTCATCATGTTTCGGTCTCTTTTGGTGCATAGCCTCGTTTCTAAGTTGGTCTCGATTTGGTCACGGGTCATTAGTTTCGCTATTCATCTCGTCGTTGTCATGAACGACTTTGGATTTACTTATTTAGTCAGTTTAGTTTCGGCAGTTAAGGAAACCACGAGTGCGGGCGAGTTTAATTGTTTGTTTGGTTTTGTTTCAAAATTTAAGAGTGTGTTGGGATTATTAAGTTAAATATTATTTTGAAAGAGTTTGAACGTATTTAATTTTGGTAAGTTTCGGTTACTCGGGATTAATACTTGGAATTTTACTTGAGCTTGGACAATATAAATAGACACTTGAATATCAAATTAATATTGTTGGTTGGTTTTGACATGGGTGGTTATTGGTAAGCTTCGTTCAATTGAAGATTTATACATGACTTTGGACATAATTACCTAACGGATTGTGACTTGAAACACTTGGATAAATTATTTGGTTATATTGACCTTATTTGACAATTGACTCATTGTTGGACGTTGAACAATATGGACTTATTGGACTTGAAACGAATACAATATATTAGACTTGTAACGAATTTAATATATTTGATTCGCAACGAATTCACAATAAGTAAATAATGTCTAATAAACAACGATTACACTTTATTAGTTTTCTATTAACTTGTCGGGAAACATTGTTTGAGAAAATTGATTTTATTAAAGTCTTTTGACTTGGAAAGGTTATATAAATGGATGCGTCATGCCGAAATTTATAATTTTTTCTAAACTTACTTTTTTTATTTCTAAATCTTTCAAGATTATTTTTATAAAACCCGACAAAGAATTTAAAATGAATAGTTTTATTTAATCCTTAAAACCCTTTCATATTTGAATAATTAACTTGTGACTTCTTATAAAACTATTTGGATTATTCTAAACTATTTGGGATTATGGGGTAGATACCGAAACTTACCGATTGACCTATTTTATATTAAATGATTAGTAGTCGTCATTTTCTAGATTTTCTTCGATTAATTTGAGTTTTAGTTAATACCTATCAATTATGTCGATGTTTATTCCTCTTTGGCTTGAGTTGCATGTCGATGTCTTGTTTCATTTGGCATGAGTTTCATCTCGAGTCTATGTCCTCTTACCACACCACACGAAACATAAAGCTTTCTTACGAAACATTGATACTAAACTTTTATAAGTAATGATTTGAGTAATCTATGAAAACTATGACACATCGTCCTTTATAGACTTTATTATTGTACGAACTATATTTTGAGATAATCGTATGCGTACTAGGATGTACCCTTGTGTTCGTACTACTTGGTGCTGTCATGGCCACCTTTTGGATATCGTTGTGATTAGCTCTAGATGCCAAGTTGTGTCGGTCGTGATCTTTGCATTGCTGTGGCTAAGGTGAGTTCATAGCCCCCTTTCTTTTAAACAACTTTTCATAACTATTTTGGGGGAGAATACATGCTCTTTTAACTAAACTCCATGATTGTTTATCTGATTACGTGAATGGTTTGATTAAGATTTGATTGATTAAGATTTGATTGATTGATTGATTGATTGATTGATTTACCGATATACTTGATCGGGATATTCGAATGCGTTTTGTGTTTACCTGATTTATATATGAGAGCTTCCTAGCTCAAACCATTTTCTTGGTCCTGCTACTACTTGGTTTTGCTACATGTGTTGGATAGATAAGGTTAGACGGAAGTAGAGTTGACCTAGAGCTAGGGCGCTTTGACCCTAGTTTGGAATAGACTCTGCTGCGGCCTAGATCCGGGGCAGTAACGGGTGGTTCCTTGTTGTGACCTGGCTAGTGACCGTTGATTCATCTTTCCTAAGATGATAAATTATTGATTGAGATTGAGATTGAGATGGTGATTGTGATGTCTATACCTGCCTCTAATCACATATATCACTTAAACTTTTCAGGTCCACAACCGTTTTTATAACTTAAACTCTATGAACTCACCAGCGTAAGCTGACCTTTAGCGTGTATTCTCAGGTTTAAGGCGATAGCTCACTATTTGAAGGCGCTTGGCAAGCGGCATGTTCATAGGCGACTCTGATGAACATTTTGGACCGCTTTAATTATTTTATGGGCCTATTTCCGCACTATTTTCATAGCATGTAAACTATATGCTTTTGATAACAACTTTTATTCTATCTAAATGAATAAAAACCATTCTTTGTTCCTTGTGTTGTGATACCGATTTCGTAGCACCCCAAGGCATGTATGCTTCCGCTAGACCCGAATTTTGAGGGTGTTACATGGTACTAGGCCACCACTTCATGTATTAGCCATGTTTATATTTAACTTCCTACGTTGTGGTCTTGCACCAGAAGATTAGGCTAGCTTGCATTTATCTCTAGCTATTTAAATGTAATTTTATTTTATGAATGAAATGAGAGAAGAAAATATGTTCAAAGTAGTCTTGTTTCTTTCGTAATTTTTTGGAGACTTGCTAACTCAATTAGTTATTTAATTTATCTTGGGAGATTGATCTCCTCTAATTGGTCCTTATTAGTTTGCATGGTTGTGGTAGGATGGTAGCAAAGCAAATAAAATCTGGAATAAGATGTAGTCGACCAAGCANACCGCTTTAATTATTTTATGGGCCTATTTCCGCACTATTTTCATAGCATGTAAACTATATGCTTTTGATAACAACTTTTATTCTATATAAATGAATAAAAACCATTCTTTGTTCCTTGTGTTGTGATACCGATTTCGTAGCACCCCAAGGCATGTACGCTTCCGCTAGACCCGAATTTTGAGGGTGTTAAATGGTACTAGGCCACCACTTCATGTATTAGCCATGTTTATATTTAACTTCCTACGTTGTGGTCTTGCACCAGAAGATTAGGCTAGCTTGCATTTATCTCTAGCTATTTAAATGTAATTTTATTTTATGAATGAAATGAGAGAAGAAAATATGTTCAAAGTAGTCTTGTTTCTATCGTAATTTTTTGGAGACTTGCTAACTCAATTAGTTATTTAATTTATCTTGGGAGATTGATCTCCTCTAATTGGTCCTTATTAGTTTGCATGGTTGTGGTAGGATGGTAGCAAAGCAAATAAAATCTGGAATAAGATGTAGTCAACCAAGCAATGGACAACAGTAAAAAGAAGAAAATTTAGCGGCGGCAATTAACGGGTGACTAAGTGTTTTTTTTTTTTTTAAATGGTGTGCTATGGTTTGACGGAGTGGCATAAAGAAGCCAACTCAACTTAACCACCTGCCTTCACATAAGAGATTGTGATATCCTAACCTATATAATAGATACTACAACGCCACATTATCATTAAGCCAGAAATGTCACCTTAATGATAGACTCATCATAAAAATACCACCTCAATGATGACATGACACATAGCGATCATTGTAAAATTTCGAAATTAATCAAAGGCTTAAAAATGAATACTAATATTATTGTTAGCTAATTTTATAATAATTTGACTTACATAGTTATAGAGGCTATTTTGAAATTGTGGCACGGAGCCCTTAAATTTCACGAAACAACCCTCAGTGAGCATAACAATTTACAAGAGCTATGAGTTACCAATAATAGCACAAACTACTTTTGTATGTTACAACTCAAATTTGAATTAAACTTGCTCCTAAAGCACTAAATATTTAATATATCAAGATGATGTCAAATTCGGAGGATTTTACACAACACCAGATGATTTATACATGCTAAAATATATATGCTCTTCTAGCACATGGATTTGATATAAAAACTCATGGTCAACCATTCTTCGTACTCGATCATCAACTTAACCCTAACCAACTCCTTTAAAACTGGCTCGATCATTTCCTATGTCCACAATATCAACGAAACCATCCCAGCCATAAAGTTCCACCATCTTCTGTGTATCCCTCTTCACAAAGTTATCCTCTCTTGGGTCGGGATACATCGATATCGTCTTTGATCTAATCAGTCGTAGCATCAACAATGTCACGGACGCTCTTCGAGTTGTTTCTCCTACTGCTTTAGTTATCGATCTTTATTGTGCGTCTACAATGGGTGCAGCTAAAAAGTTAATATCCCAGTTTTTTACTTCGTTACTTTTGGTGCATGTGCTATTGCATGAATTCTTCACGTACTTTCCTACGCTTGATAGAGAAAACCATCACCTGAATAAACTTTCCCCCCTAATGTATTAGCATCAAATTTCTTCCGAGTCTGCTTGCTTCAATCTTTAAGTAATGACATCAAAGTCATTACTATCCTGGCTGCTGTGTTGTTCTTCATCCTTTGATTCAAGTCTAACTCCAAAATGGTCTGGTCTTGCATCTAATGCTCTATCATTTACTCCCTTGCTCTTCTGGTCTGGTAGGTCCTTGGCCAAGCCACTTTTGCTTGCTTCTCCCACCTGTACTGACTTTTCACCCCAAGGCTCTTGGGTAGTCTCATGATAGATCACAACTAGATCAATGAATCTCTTGTAGCAATTCATCATTGCTTCACCATCTTTGATGTCTAAACCTTGCAACTGTGCTATTGTTCCCCATTTATCACCAACAGTGACTGAGAAATAGCCCCCCAAACTTTCCACAACTTTCAATAAACAAAGCAGATTTACTCCCACATCTTTGACAACAGGTGGTATGGTTTCTATTGCATCATAGTTCAAATGCACAAAATAAAACCATCTTATCATATCTATAAACCTTTTGTTCAAAACCTCCCAGTTTTTGTACAACAAATTATCTTTTTTCAACAAATTCATGAATGAGATAAACCTAGAGAATGAATTAACCTTCAAGGCATATAAAGTTCCATTGAAACTGAAGTATTCATCATCCATGTAATCTTGTGTCACATCTTTATTCCAATCTAAATCTTCTATTCCTTTAGCTAAGGAACATTCATCTCCTGGATCTATTGACTCAAAGTACTTCTGCATGTATTCATTGTGTTCATTCACAATTTCTCTTGGCCATACTTTTCCTGTTTCACTTTCACATGGCACTTGCATACTTGTATCCTCATCATAATACATATGGTAGATACTACATCTAGTATCTTTGATATTCACAGAAAAACATTGTTTCTCAAGTAATTCAAGGCTAAGTATATTTAGAGAAATCTCAGGGATGTATTGAACTTGTCTAACAACTAGATCACCAAAATCTGTCTTAATGTTAGCAGTACCAATTCCATATGAAAAAATAAATTTGCATTCGTATTCTTCCTTGCCTATCCTTTTAAATTTATAATTCACATCATTAAATAACACCCTCCTAGGGCACATATGGAACTTGTACCTTTTGCTTACATAACAGATATCATTCCAGTTTTCTTTGTCAGTGCCTTGGACTGTATAATCACCAAAGACATGTACCTTTTCAGGATACATTCTTTCTTGATCAACAATTTGTCTTGTGATGTCCATGTCATGTAGTGATTCAACCCCTGCCAACTTCTTTCTTTCTTCACACGCCAAGTAAGTGTGTCCCTTAGTTTTGCATATGTAACATTTGGATTTCTTCTCTCTTGCAGTCAATCTTGCTTTTCCTTTAGATACTTCTCCCATCTTCTTTGCATTGTATGCTTCGTTATCTAGAACGGTTTGTGCCAATAATTCTTTTGCTTTTGGGGTACTCTTTTTTGTTCTTGTATTCCACTGATACAATCGTTTGGGTGTTTCTCTTAAGAGATATCTCCCATTTTGAAAGCCTGAGTTTGGTTTGAATGATGGCTGTTTCACTGAAACGTTGTAGTTTTCACAGGTCGAAAACTTACATTATATACAACCCTAAGTGATACAACATTTCACTGAAACGTTGTGATGCTTCACATAAACGGTTTTTCTAACTAAACAATAACTGTCAAACTAATGGGCTTGTTTGGTCAAACGTTATGACCCATAGCAGACTTGACCCAAACACTAAATAAGAATACTAATTACATAATTATGAATAACTATAAGTCTGTAAACATAATATAAACTAAACTTTGATCTAACTACATTATTAGGGCTAACATAAACTCATACTTACTCCGATTTCTTTAGCTGTTGGCCACCGATACCATCACCTGATACGCCAGTGCAAACTCTTAATAGAAATTCTAACACTTACTCCGATTTCTTTAGCTCTCACATTGCTTGCCAAAATCAGATGATATTATCATAAACATGTCTGGTTCGCTAGAACAAAAAACAATTAAAGCAATTACTGATGGGTTGTGTGTCCAAGATGGACACACCCCACCACTCTATTGTGTTGGTCTGCTGCTTGCAGACCGTTCACACCCATGAGTGTTTGAATTGGCTTGATTCACAACCTTTGCAGAGTGTAGTCTACTTGGGTTTTGGAAGTGAGTGTGTGTTTTCGGATGATCAATTAAAAGAGATTGCAAAGGGGCTCGAAATGAGTGGGCAGAGGTTTTATGGGTAATCTGGAGCCAGCCAACGATTAAAAAAGAAAATTGTTTGAGCCACCTCCGGTGCTCGATNTCATTCCAGTTTTCTTTGTCAGTGCCTTGGACTGTATAATCACCAAAGACATGTACCTTTTCAGGATACATTCTTTCTTGATCAACAATTTGTCTTGTGATGTCCATGTCATGTAGTGATTCAACCCCTGCCAACTTCTTTCTTTCTTCACACGCCAAGTAAGTGTGTCCCTTAGTTTTGCATATGTAACATTTGGATTTCTTCTCTCTTGCAGTCAATCTTGCTTTTCCTTTAGATACTTCTCCCATCTTCTTTGCATTGTATGCTTCGTTATCTAGAACGGTTTGTGCCAATAATTCTTTTGCTTTTGGGGATATACTCTTTTTTGTTCTTGTATTCCACTGATACAATCGTTTGGGTGTTTCTCTTAAGAGATATCTCCCATTTTGAAAGCCTGAGTTTGGTTTGAATGATGGCTGTTTCACTGAAACGTTGTAGTTTTCACAGGTCGAAAACTTACATTATATACAACCCTAAGTGATACAACATTTCACTGAAACGTTGTGATGCTTCACATAAACGGTTTTTCTAACTAAACAATAACTGTCAAACTAATGGGCTTGTTTGGTCAAACGTTATGACCCATAGCAGACTTGACCCAAACACTAAATAAGAATACTAATTACATAATTATGAATAACTATAAGTCTGTAAACATAATATAAACTAAACTTTGATCAAACTACATTATTAGGGCTAACATAAACTCATACTTACTCCGATTTCTTTAGCTGTTGGCCACCAATACCATCACCTGATACGCCAGTGCAAACTCTTGATAGAAATTCTAACACTTACTCCGATTTCTTTAGCTCTCACATTGCTTGCCTAAATCAGATGATATTATCATAAACATGTCTGGTTCGCTAGAACAAAAAACAATTAAAGCAATTACTGATGAGTTGTGTGTCCAATATGGACACACCCCACCACTCTATTGTGTTGGTCTGCTGCTTGCAGACCGTTCACACCCATGAGTGTTTGAATTGGCTTGATTCACAACCTTTGCAGAGTATAGTCTACTTGGGTTTTGGAAGTGAGTGTGTGTTTTCGGATGATCAATTAAAAGAGATTGCAAAGGGGCTCGAAATGAGTGGGCAGAGGTTTTATGGGTAATCTGGAGCCAGCCAACGATTAAAAAAGAAAATTGTTTGAGCCACCTCCGGTGCTCGATTTAAATATGTTGCTCCAGGATGGATTCGTGGAACGGACCAGGAATAGGGGAGTTGTGGTAAATAAATAGGCCCCAAAAGTTGCTGTATTGAACCACAAGTCATTGGTGGGTTTGTGACACATTGTGGGTGGAACTCCATGTTGGAAGCTACACGTGCTGGTGTCCCAATGGTCGTATGGCCAATGTATGCAGAACAAAAGATGAATAGGATCGTGATGGTTGAGGAAATGAAATTGGCTTTACCAATGGATGAGATAGAGGGTGGCAGCGGCAGAAATTGAGAAGCAAGGAAGGAGTATGTCGCAAGGGTAATGAGCGAGGGTGGGTCATCACATGTGGCACTAGCTAAGTTGGTTGAGTGTTGGGATACGATGAGGCGTCTATAGTCCTCATGACACGCATTCAATGTACTTGGGATTGTATTTGCACACTAATTATATGATTAATATGTTCTTTAAACATAAATAATTGCGTCTAAATGATCTAGACAATGTAATGAAATAATATGTATAAGACACTCAATGCTACATGCTAGTATACCAAATCCATCTGTTTTGTACATAAAAGGAAATACAGAAAAGTACGAACTAAAAACAGTATAATAGATATGGAAAGTAAACGTCTACGGGCAATAACAAACACAACCCTTCAACCCCAAACAAAGATTCAACCGACAAGATCAAAATAAAAAGCTTTCTAACCAAGCCCATCCACAAGCAGACTAGTAAGCCACCTTCTGTCCACAGCAGCAAAGTCTTTTTAATCCTAAACAACAACTCCACTTGAACCTCTGTGAAGGTTTCGGTTCAAGTTCCCATGGTGAAACTTTGTCAGGGAGTATTGTCGATGGCTTATCCCATTGAACCTGAAATTGTTTGAGACACGGTTACACACTAAGTTAAATACTTGAATCTAGGTGGACTCTCCCATAATAGCAACATGCAAGCTCAGAAAGATAAAGAAGGAAAAAAAATCAATTTGAAACTATAGATAAATTATCAACTAAAATTGCTAAAATACAAGTTACAATGAAAAACAAGCCATTTGACTGTATATCTAATCATTCATTGGAACACATGGAGCACTAGGGATAGGTACTTGAAAGCACCATACCGCGCCAAGCCCCAATCATCAGAGCCACTCTGGAACAGCCGTGAAAAAATGTTAGGAAATAATATATTTTGGTTTTTATTGTTCTAAACAGCTACTACCTAACATGTCCTAAGCATGACTTGAACCCAGAACCATTTGGTTTGGGAGCTTCTCACACAACATGGGGTACCATTGGGACACAAGTGCTTTGGTTCACGATTTAATAAATTAGGTAATATGTACTTATATATAGTGGCTAAAACATAAGTGGGCTGATATGAGGCCCAGGAATGAGGTAGGAGTGAAGTTAGTGACAGGTTACGATCCGGATACTGGTGTGATAGACTGTGGATACTCTAACAAGCTATGTGACCTCAAGAAAAAATGTGAATGCCTCTAGTTTAATTCCTGTCTTAGATTCTTGCTTGTACAGTTCTTCAGGAATGTAAAACAGGCACGGAGATGAATCTACAAACTATGAAGTTAAAAAACAGGGCTAAAATAGGAGGCAGCAAGATAAAGTAAAAGAAGAATGAGGCTTTAGCTTAAGCATGTACTAATTTTATCATAATAGATTCATGTATTACGTAGAATATTCTAGGACTAACTCTAGCCCGAAGTGAGCTATAGATGGAAGGAATCACCTTTAGAGATTTCCATTCCGAATCTGGCCACGTTGAAGATGCATCATCTCCAACAGCAACAATCTTCCACCAAATCTGCATCAACAAGTTACGTAACCTATATATGACATTTCTTATGCACTAACTTTATTAATAATGCGACATCAAGAGTAGGTACCTTTCTTCAGGAACCCTTTCACTCTCAAATCCCATCGTGAACTTCATTCCTGCACAAGGTCTGGGATTTTGTGCTTTGAGGTATCTGTTAATACAGATGATGAACGCAGATTGGGTTGCCTACAACGGTTTTATCTTTAACTGTCAAACCTAAACGTTGTGTCTATTAGTTAGGAGTCACAGTGTCGATTGGAATTGTATAAATATGTGTTTTCTCAGAAAACACATTAACCCTTCGTTTTATATATCAATTTATTAAAGGGTTCAAACCCATTCTCTTGTTCTTATTGCTCTGATACCACTTTTGCACAGGTTCATGGCCAACATGAGAGTTTTGATTGATGTGTTTGTGATTCGACATAATGAGTGCAAAGAGTGAATGTAACATTGTTTGGTATAAACAAAATAAAATAGAATATGGACAAGGTTAATAATACTGCAATTGATTAATAATGAAAAGGTTAAATTGTGTTTTCTTAGAAAACACATTAACCCTTCGTTTTATATATCAATTTATTAAAGGGTTCAAACCCATTCTCTTGTTCTTATTGTTCTTGATGATGATGCATACATGATGCTTGTTTGATTAGTTAAACGATCCTGGAATATGAAGTATGGAACCTGTGGAAAACCCAACA
>LBNU01019496.1:14997-25212 GCA_014162995.1 Artemisia annua
TGCATAATCATGAATTCTTGTTCCTAGGTTGTTAATTTTGATCAATATTGTCTTAATCTAGCTTATAACATCATATTCAATTAATAATTTAGGATCAAACTTCATATTGGTCAAACTACTTAGGTAATATAAAAGTCAAAAATTCAGGTTAATTGGTTTTTGAATAAAATAAATAATTTTATGTAGGCTTTAATAGTAAGTTTCATGCTTTGTTCTTTTTAGGTTATATTATTTAGCTGCCAACCTTAATCAGTGTATGACACGCATCATTCGCAAAAATTCCCAGCCGATACTTTTCTTTTATTCGAAGACTACCAGTGCAAACAAGGGTTTTAAATATTCACAACTTCCCCTTTGTCTCCTCTCTCAATAACCGTTTTCCACCATTTCTTCTAATCACTGTTTCATTCAAATTCTTCCTGTTTTCTTAACGATTTTCAAATCCGATTGCATCATTAGATTCTGCTAATCATTGTGAACACAATGATTAGCTTAGATCTGATTTTCGTTAGATTTTCACAAAACCCCCAATTCTGATTTAGAGTAATTTTTTTTCAATTTTCTCTTGTTTTGCTTATATCATTTCAATATGTCGAATAAAAAGAAAAGACAAGTAAAACCTCCTGCACAGTATAGTGATTTTGTGGTTGGAAACATGAGTAAAAAACGAAATGATACTAGTGGTAAGGGTTCTGCCGGAAGTAGTAATGACAAGAGTGGAGGAAGTAATGGTAAAACAGTTCTGAGTAGTGTAGATGATGGAATTTTGAAGCAGAAGAATAAGGAACATGTGGTTGATAGTACTGAGGAGGGAGAATTTGTGAAGCATTTGGATGGATCTGGGATAAGTGTGGAAGTGGTTAAAGAAAGGCAAGGTGGTGATGAAGTTAGCAAGGATGAGGTCAATGAAGTGCCTGCTACTCCTACTTGCACTGTAAGTATGAATTGTGAGAAGGTCTTCCAAGGATGGAGTTGGATATCTAATATGCAGGAATGTATAAAGGGATGCAGAATTGTGATTGGATGGGATAACAATGAAACTCAAATTCAAATTCTTCACAAAACCAGTCAATCAATCTTTTGTGTCATTAGTTCTTCTGAGTACAAGGTTCAATGTTTTTACTCTTTTGTGTATGCTGCCAATGAAGGAGCAGAAAGGAGAAAGTTATGGAATGAATTAGTTCAAAACAGTAAGTATGTTAATGGCAAACCCTGGTGTATTGCAGGTGATATGAATGTTATTCTACAACCTAATGAACATTCATGTGGAGTTTCTTATTTGACTGCTGATATGATAGAATTCCAAGATTGTTTGAATAAAATTGAGATTGAAGATATATGTAGATCAGGTCTGCACTTTACATGGACAAAAAACTTACATAAAGCCAAAGTTGGGGATATGACTGGTGTTCTAAAGAAATTGGATAGAGTCATGACTAATGAGGGTTTTCTTCTTAAGCATCCTCAAGCTAATGCTAAATTCCTCCCTTATATCATATCTGATCATACTCCAGCTATTCTTTGTATTCCCACCAATGTTAAAAAGAAATTAAAGCCTTTTAGATTTTCTAATTTTCTCACTGAAAAACAGGAATTTATTCCTATTCTTAAGGAGAAATGGAATATGGAGGTTCAGGGGGTCTTTATGTATCAAGTTGTGAAGAAACTTAAAGGTTTGAAACACCCTCTCAATAAACTTGGTTGGAGCAAAGGTAACCTGTTCAAAAGAGTTGAGGATTTGAGAATGAAGCTAAAAGATGTTCAAAAGGCCATTGATTCTGACCCTTACAACCAATCTCTTAGAATGGAAGAAGCTAAATTAGTGGAAGATTTTTGTGAAGCTGAATCAGATGAGGAGAAATTTTTGTACCAACAAGCTAGTATTAAATGGTTGAATGAGGGTGATAGAAACAGCAAATACTTTCATAAAGTTCTTAAAGGAAGATACAACAGATCCAAGGTTCACTATTTAGTTGATGAGAATGGGACTAGATATGAAGGTGATCAAATTCCACAGTTGTTCCTGAAACATTTTGAGAATTTTCTTGGGAAAAGTTGCCCTGTGCAGATCATTGATTCAAGTGAGACTCTATTTCATAAGAAGCTGAGTGATGAGATGGCAATAAAGATGATTGGTGATGTTACTAATGATGAAAGTAAATGTGCCATGTTTGATATTGATGATGCAAAAGCACCAGGACCTGATGGTTTTACCTCTGCATTTTTCAAGAAAGCATGGAAAGTTATTGGAAGTGATATATGTAAGGCTGTTAATGAATTCTTTGTTTCTGGTAGAATGTTGAAGGAAGTGAATGCAACTCTTGTCTCTCTTATTCCTAAAATCCAAACACCCAATAAGGTTACTGATTTTAGGCCAATTGGTTGCTGCAATGTGCTTTACAAATGCATCAGTAAAATCATAACCAATAGAATTAAACCTGTTCTTGGAAGCCTTGTTAGCCACAACCAAAGTGCATTCATTCCTGGCAGGCACATACAGGATAATATCATGTTAACTCAGGAAATTATGAAGGGGTATAATAGAAAAGGAGGTCCTAAAAGAGTTGCATTCAAAATAGATATCCAAAAAGCTTATGATACAGTGAATTGGGGCTTTTTGAGGAGATTACTTGAAGGTTTTGGGTTCCATGAAAGAATGGTTCACTGGATTATGGAATGTGTAACAACAACAGCCTTCACTCTTAATGTAAATGGAGAAAGAATTGGGTTCTTCAAAGGTGGTAGAGGTCTTAGGCAAGGAGACCCTATGTCCCCTTACCTTTTTACTTTGATAATGGAAGTTTTCACATTGTTACTTGGAAGGGAGATTGAGCTAGAACAACGATTTCAGTATCATTTCGGATGTAAGACAGTTAAATTGTCCCATGTTTGTTTTGCAGATGACTTGTTAGTCATGTGTCATGGAGACAAGACATCTGTGAAAGTTATTAAGATGGCATTGGATAAATTTAGTGCCTGTTCTGGTCTTCTTCCTAACTATTCTAAGAGTACTGTGTTTTTTGGAAGCTTAAATGATGATGAGAAAGTTGAGATCAGTTCTATCCTTCCTTTTGCTGTGGAGAAACTACCTGTTAAGTATCTAGGTGTTCCATTGATTGCTAAGAGATTGAGTGTTAAAGATTGTTGTAGCCTGTTGGACAAAATCAAAGCCAAAGTTAAGAGTTGGAAGAATAAATGTCTTTCTTATGCAGGTAGGCTTCAACTTATAGCTGCTGTACTGGAATCTGTTCATGTTTATTGGGCTACTGTATTTCTTATCCCTAAAACAGTCATTAAAGAAATCAACAAGCTTTTGAAGTGTTTCTTATGGAACCAAGGTAACACATCTAAGGGTAAAGCCAAGGTTGCTTGGAATACTATCTGCAAACCCAAAGATCAAGGAGGGCTGGGATTGAAAGATTTGATGATTTGGAATCAAGCCTTGTTAGCTAAGCATATTTGGAATATAGCAGTTAAAAAAGACACCTTATGGGTCAAATGGGTGCACACTGTCAAACTAAGAGGAAGGAGTATTTGGTGTATTGAAGCTGATAACAGTGATAGTTGGGGTTGGAGAAACCTTCTTGGTATAAGAGATCTTATCAGGGGCAATATGGTGTACAAGATAGGTAATGGTCAGTTAACATCTTTGTGGTATGATAAATGGTGTAATATTGGCCCATTATCTCAAATTGTTAATCATAGAGACATTTATGATGCCAGGCTTCATGATGAGATGAAAGTCAGTGATATGATAGGAAATGGAACATGGTTATGGCCAGTTGATTGGCATGAAAAATTTCCATCTATTACTGATCTTGAAGTTCCAATTATTAATGATGAGATTGAAGATACAGTTGTTTGGAGGAATAATAAAGGAGTAGATGTTGACTTTACAGTCAAGAATGTTAATGTTGACCTCAACAATCAATGCCCAAAGGTTGATTGGTGGAAATTAGTTTGGTATTCTCAATGTGTTCCTAAACATTCTTTCATCCTTTGGTTAGCAATTCAGGATAGACTATCTACTCAGGACAAGCTTATGAAATGGGGAATACAAGGAGCAAATAGATGCAGCCTATGTACTAGTGATTCTGAAGACCTGGTACATATGTTCTTTAAATGTCCTTTCTCTATCGAAATTTGGAATAAAGTCAAGTTTAAGGCTGACATAAGGAGTTATAGTAATAATTGGCAGGATATTGTTAAGGAAATCAATGATGCAGGAAATGGAAACAATATTAATAGTGTGATTAGAAGGCTAATGTTTGCAGCCTGTGTTTATAACATTTGGAATGAGAGGAATGGAAGAATTTTTAAAGATGTCAAAAGAAATAGTGATGAAGTGTTTAAAAGCATTGAGGAAACTGTGAAAAAAAGAATCTTGGGACTTATTGTTAGAGAAAGTAAAGCTGTGAGATTGATGGAAAGCAAATGGGGCATTTCATGCAAAAGAGCAATTCCTGTGGTCCAAGATTAGTTTATGAAAGCTAATGTAGAGCAGGGTATTTTTCAAGTTTGAAGGATTCTGTATTGAGGTTCATATAGTTTTATAAAGGGTGTTTGGATTAGGATTTATCTTGCAAGTGGAAGTTATGATTCTGCACAGACTCAAGAGTGTTTGATATTCTGATATACCAAGCAGCAGTATGCTCAATTTTGATTTCTCTGCATTTGAAATCAAAATTTCTCTTATTGCAGGCCATAACATTGAAGTACTCTTGTGTTTGGAGTTCTATTGGTATGACTGTACTCATGATATCCTCATTCTCCTTGTCAGTTTGGCCATGGGTGGGGACTGGCTAGGCTTTGATGGATCCATGAGAGGTCTAATCCATAAGAATGTACCATAATAAAGAGTAGTTCTTTGTGAAGGGTATATGGCCTGGGTGGGCAGTGTATGATGGGTGGAATAGCGAGGAGTGAAAGATGAACCTGCTTGGTCCACCCAATACACTGCTAAAGGAGGTAATGGTTGGTCATCATGGAGGGTGAGTGTTTCCAAGCAATTGAAGCCTTCTTTTGAGAGGGAAATGTAGGTTGCTTGGAAGAGCCCCCCCATGGATGGGTTATGGGTGCCTAGTGATGCCTTTCTTCTCTTCTTTTTGGCTACTGTGGATGGTGGTTGAGTGGTCTTGAAGGAGAGAGGAGAGGAATGTAGCTAGATGGTTTATGGTGCATATAGGTATTGATAAGATCTGGGCTTGATAGAGCAGGTTTAGATGCTTTGTATATTCTCTCTATACAGAATGTTGGTTCTGTCAGATATAGAGTTGATAGTTTGAAAATGTATTCTTTCTTTTGTATCGGATATTGGGGTATGTCCTTATCAGTTATCTTATGATGTAAAGTTTGGTTGTGGAGTAATATAAATTTACCTTTTGCACCAAAAAAAAGCTAGGTAAAGTACCTTGAGCCCGAGGGTCGATCATTTTAATAGAATTTTTTTTTTTGATCTTCAGAGATTTCTGCGCTGACCAACAACCTGTTTGTTTCTTCTGAGTTTTCCATGAATCTGCTTTAACAACCATCAGATGATGGTTTTTTGTTGGCAGCTTTGGCGGAATGCTGATTTTGTAGGAAATTTGGATTTCGGTTATTTTGATTATAACCTGATTTGGAAATTCCCTTGTTTGGATTACCATTTCCCCTGAAAATGATTTCCGGATTGAAATTTGCTGTTTTTCCGGATTTAAAGTTTTTTCCTTCGCGTTTTTGAAACCTTGGGTGTTGTTTCCTGGATTGAAATTCCCTTTTGGTTTTTTTGATAACCCTTGGTTCATTCGAGGTTTGGTTTTTTTGGTTCGATTTTGAAAAATGTGTTTGCTTAAACCCGGGTGGTCCTGATTAATTGCTCAGCACGGTAACTTTTTCATTTGAGGACGGTATTTTGATTTAGGCCCCTCCTTTTGATTTTTGAAGTACCGGCTAAGCATGGCTTCCAAAAGGTACTACCATCGGTGGAGTACAGTTTCTGGTAGTATGCATGAGGCCACCACATGTGACAAGACTTTCCACTTTTTCTTTTACTTTTTCAGCATGAGTTGGAAGGATTTTGTGTGGAAAGTGATTTTTTTGATTTTGAAGAAACCAAAGCTTGAATAGCATCTGTGGTTTGTCAAATCTTAGCATCGCTGCTTTAGAAGTACTCACATGCGATTTTTGACGTTTTAGAAGGACCGGCACTAGCATGAGATTTGTTTGATGGCTTTTAGCTCGGCCCAGAACGGACCTTGAGATTTTGTTTTCAATTTGATTGCTAAAGCTTCTTTTTTGTTGGTTCTTGCCTCAAAAAATTACTTCCCGCGAGGCATTAAAGAGAATCTTGGTCTGTGGTTTATAAACCATTATTGAAAGTGTCCATTTTGCCATCTAACTCTGGTTCAAACCATGATGCGCGACATCTGGGAGCAATTCTTTTGTACGATTTTTCCCATGCCTTCCCAAATGATTCATCAATCTTTGTTGAGAATTTCATGATTTCATTCTTAAGACTGGTGGTTTTCTGTGGGGAGATAGAATTCGTTTCACAACTTTGTTAACTAATCTTTTTCCCATGTTTCAACGAACGGGAGGGGTTTGTTTTCAAGCAAATCCGGGCTTGATCCCTCGAGGGAGAATGGGAATAGAAGAAGTTTTGATTGTTCATGTTTGGGACATTCTTGTATTTGATTGGTTGGGATGCGATCTTAATTAACCACTTCTAATTTATGAGCATGAGGATCGTCCCCTCTCAAACCATTAGAATTTTGGCTTTGTTTTTGGTTTTACAAAGATTCAGCAGTAACCCCCCCGGTTTTTTTTTGAGCTCGAAAGTGTCAAGCCACGGATGGCTGCGAACAACTTTAATGGCATCTCCATAGCCCCTCAATGGCTGCCTGGAGAAGCTCATTCATTGGGCGGTCTCTCTGTCATGATGACAGGGTCTTTTCGGTCAGTTTACGCTATTCATCGGATACGGACTGATTTTTTGGAGCAGCAACGTCTACGACGTTCTTTCGACAGGTATGTTTACAAGCATCACGGTTAAGAGCTTTTTGGATGACCTAGGGAAGAACGAAGGCGTGCGCAGCACTAATACCGAATTCTTAAGAATCCTTTTTGAGTGGATTGGAAACTCTTTAGACTAGGGTTAGAGAATCTTTTTGGTTATTTTTCTAAAAATTTTCTTTGGAATAAATCAAAGTTCCAGTTAACTCAACCAATAATCACAAGTGAGTGGCTTTTTCTTTTTTTAAAAAGGTTTATACCACTTTCACAGAGACACAAAGCGTTTTAAGTTTACTATTTCTTGATTTGTGAATTATTATTTTTTGGTTTACAACAGCCCCCTCCTTCCACGGAAAGGACCGAGGACTGTTTTATTTTATTTAGTTTCTTTTTGTTGAAATATGGTGACAAGTATTTCCTTTTTGTCTGTTATACTATAGTTTATATTAAAAGAAAAAGAAATATTTTGTATTTATATTGTTTGTTATGGAAGAAAAACATGTATTTAGTTATAAGGGTATATTACGATGCGATAGATTATTCAACAACTGCATGCTTCAAAAATTTCGTTATAGGAACGCCAGCACAGTTTTCCCCCTGGCAGCGGCGCAAAATTTTTGATTGCTCAAAACAACAGGTTTTATCACTCAAGTTACCCACTTGTGAATGGATAACCTGTATAATAAAGAATCCCTTTGAAAGTCTAGACCACAAATGCAATGAAATCCTGCTAAATGTTTCCCCAGGTTCGTTATGCCCAAGAGATGTGATATTTCCTGAAGTAGACACGAATTTCCGAGATCAAAATGTTTGCAAGGGAAAGGGGTGTGTATAAAAAAAATCAATCACTTTAACTACAGTTAAAATCTGTAAATTACAGGACTTAAATGCAAATTCTAAATAAATAAAAAGAGAAAACTAAATTTTAAAACGTATTACGTTTTACGGTTTAAATAAAGCTCACGTTTATGAAATAAAAGTTTGAATTAAAGAAATAAAAATGCTTATGGATTTATGAAATTTGTTTTATTTTTTACAAACCTAATGACTAAAAAATTATTAGAAAAAAGAAAATTATTTAGTAACTGTATTTATTTATTTAATATCAATTATCAACTTACTTATTAAAACTATTTATTTAATCTTAACAAATAAAAAAGAAAATTAGAAATTAATCTTTAGCAAATTGAAATGAAACTTAGAAAGTCTAAAATGTATAAACTAATTTTAGAAATAAATATAATCATTATACTATTTTCATACTAATTATTATTAATTAATTTATAATTATTGTCACTATTTAACTATTTATTAAGTTGAAATTACAAAACTTTAGCAATGAACAGTGAAATATGCTAATATATTTTTACAGATTACAATAACTTATATTAACTTAGAAATTATAAAAAGTGTATCCTAGATAATTATTATTTATAAAAACTATTATTTATTAAATTTATCTAAAAACTATTAAACTGTTTGATTTTTTTATAATTAGTAAAATGAAAATAAAATTCTGAAAAAATATATGTTTAGATAAAAAGTCAGAAAAAATACAAAAATTAAAACTTGAAAAATTCCCACAAATAAGAGTTAAATAAGCTCAACAGCTTATAAAGGGGTAATTTTAGAAAAGGGGTGTTAAATAAAAAGGCGTTGCAATGTATAACCAATTTAAAAGACCCTAGGGCAACTGGCATTACAGGTACCACTCTATCACCCTCAAAGGGGGAGGTCTCAGGTTCGAGCCTGGCCTACCCCCTTTTTGCTATTATTTATTTTTTTTGTTTTTTCTTTTTACAAACCTACTTCAATACCTAAAATATAAACTTTAATAAAGGAAACTTTTTTTTAAAACTTATAAATAAGCTCTGCTTGCAGCTTTTTTACAACAGTTTGAACTTTAACTAAAAATGAAAAGTTTAAAAGCAAAAGCTTCTAATAAGCTCAAAGCTTTAAAAACAAAAAGTGAAATTAAGATGAAAACAAGTATTTTAGTGAACTGGAAACCAATTTTAAAGAAGCACAAAGATGGAGCACCAATTAAGCTTCTTAACAAGCTAATAACACTTTCAAAATGCACTGCTTGAGCCAAACAGGGGCCTGCAAGGGTTTTGAAAGCTTTTGATAAAGCTAGGGGCAAAAGCTCCTAAGCTTAAATTAAAGTACTGAACTACAAACTGTTGAATGGCTTTCTCATAAAACCAAAATGTTGAGCCTGTGGGACCCACTTTAGATAACTCAGAATGAGCTTATGAACTTTTTGGGTTGGGTTAACTGATTCACTCAGTTGAGTGAGCGGTGGGAAGTTGAGAGAATAAGCTCAAGCTTTTGTATAAGCTGGTATTACAAGCTCGAAAAGAGGAGAATAAAAGAAATTCATATGTATATTTGTTTATGGACAAATATGAACAATTTTGTTCACTGGATCAAGGCCACAAAAGATTGGTTGGAGCTCATGAGCAAATCCAATAAACTGATCCAAACAACCTTTACAGTCAAAAAGAGAGTCAATTTGAGCTTATGAATAAGCTCAAAAGGACCAGTTGGCGTGATGCGACATTATTTAAAGTTTTGACTTGGTAAGTCTCCACAAAGCAAAAGCTTTTTTGACCAGTTGTGGGTTACCACTAGGTAGCTTGTGAAGGATTTTTATTGAAGCATGGGGTTGGAATTACTGACAAGTCGATTATATACTCACAGGATGACGCTTAAGCATTATTGCCAAGCCTTAGTAAAAAGGCTTGAATTGTGAATTATAGCTTTGAACTTTGAAATGTGGGGTTGCTTAGCTTGGCCGAAAGTGAGCCAGAAGGGTGTGACGAAGCGTTGCGCAAGTCTGTTTTGAGCTTGTTGATAGGTTTGCAAGTTGCGTTGGTTTACACTGTGTTATAGTGTATTGAATTTGTAGGCACAAGTTAAGGTAAATTAGCAGTCTCAAAATAAGCAGTTTTTTATTGGAGAATTAAAGCACACAATTAAAAAGGATAAGCCAGAAAGACCGTTCACAGAGACTAGGAGTTAAACACAGCGAGGCTGGAAGGCGTGAATATTAAAGCTTTTATGCAAGTATCCAATCTTAGCTATAGAGAGTGCGTGTGCCGACAGGGTAATTTTGTTGAAAAAGCTGTGGCATAATGTCAAAACCTAAAATAAGCAGTTGAAAGAGTAGAAGAGTGAAAGAGTGTGCGTGAAGAATGGTTAAGAAATACACTGATTAAAGGT
>LBNU01019498.1:0-38819 GCA_014162995.1 Artemisia annua
CGTAATAGTCACAATGGTTCAGAATTAGTGACGCTTTAGCGACGACCCAGCGACAGAATAATCGTCGCTAACTGCCACCGGTTCAAACAGTCGCGATGGTTCGCCCTTTGATGCCTTTTCAATAGATCTAACCGTAACCATTGCAATTAGACGCGTCTTTACCATGATGACGGTCAATTAGAGACGGTTTAGTGACGATTTAGTAACAGAAAAACTGTCACTAATTTCAATTTCGTGGCAATCACTAATAACAACAAAACTATAATAAGTAATGTTCCAACAGTTTCAATATGAAATCTAAGGCTACCCACAGTAAGGGGGGTCAAGCCCCTCATTTTTTTCTGCCACGTCAGCTTTCTCTTTCCAGCGACCTGCAGGCGATTCAGTTCCCCAGTAAGGGCGACCAAGTTCAATTTTTTTTTTACAACAAACTTAATAAAACATTAATTTCATTAATAATTAAAATAGTATATCGATTGAAAACATTACATAATAATTAAAACTTAATACTTAAACTACGAACTTAATAATTAAAACTTCAGTTGTAATCCGGATGATCCCAGGTTTGCGAGTTGTTAGAGTCGTAACCGTCTTCATACGCAGAGTACCTCACAAACCTCTCTTCTTCTAACTGAGCTTCCAACCTGCTCAGCTCCCGCTCATCCTCCGAATTCCAGCCATCATCAGCAACTCTTTGTGCAGATGCACCTTGCTCAACATTTTCCTCAAAACTAAGCTGAAAGTGCTCCAGATGAGGCTGTTGTTGTTGTTGTTGTTGTTGTTGTTGCTGCTGCTCAACAACTCTTGGTGCAAATGAACTTGATGCACCTTGCAGAAATTTTTGTTGTTGTGGTGGTGCATCAGCAGCTTCCACATTTTCCTCAAAACTCCAACGGATCTTGTTGGATTTTTCGTTCTCAATCTTCTGCACACAACCCCACAATGTTTCAACAACAGCAGCGTCTTTGCGAAATTCATTGTACAAAAACTGGTCGATCACGAATTTTCTGTCGTCAGAGATGTCTTTGCACTCTGTGTATCATGTTCTCAGGCGTTGTTTGCGTAACTTTGCGAGCTCAAACTTCTTAATAACTTCGACAATTGCATTTTGGCGTTCCTTGTCGTCTATGTCGACTTGTTTTTTGACATAGTCTTGAACTTGTTTGACAGTGTGGGGAAGCTTACATGCCATTTTTTTGTGTTTGATTTGTTGTTTGAATTGTGTTTGAAAGTGTGTGTTTGAAAGTGGTATTTATAGTGTGTAATTTTTATTATTTTTTTATTTTTTATTTTTTACTTAATAACGGCTAGTAGTAAAAATAAAATAACGTATACTTTTTTTTGAATTATGCATGCAACGGATCAAAAACACAACACACAAAGAAAAAGTACTCGGTCGAGTACTCGACCCAAATCGCTGGATTCCTTGCCTCATTTCGGTCGCGACCGACTTCTTACAGTAAGGGCGATCGACTGGGATTGGGTCGACCGAGTCGGTCGAGCCTACTACTGTGGGCAGTCTAAACACCCGAGGGACTCACTTGCCCCCAGGAATGAAAAATGGTAAAAAAAAAAATACCACGATCATAACCTAAAAAAAACTATGGTACTCCTGGTGGGTTATGAGGTTTAGATACCATAGCCAAAACAATGCATGCGTAAAAGAAGACGATACTTGCGCGAGTTCCAACATAGTTAATTCACAAGGTTGTTTTACCAACCATTGTTTAGCGTACTCCTCGACAGTCTTTGGGGTGTCTTGTTAAACTAAGAGGACGTGTCGGGTGAGAGATTGAAAAACCAACGTATTTACCTTATATTAGTCACTTTAAATTTCGACCTTCCAAACTTCATACTGAAATAAATTAAAATCAAAACATATTAATGACGATAGCATGTTAGCTAAGATATCACCTATCAAGTGAACAACGATATTTGCATACTAGTACATAATTTACGCATGAAACCACACTTAGTAACGCAAGTCCCTATATGTCTATTTCATGGACAATCAATTAAGGGCAACATGCCATACACATGTGTTGTAGTTTTGTTCTATTTTGATTTTAGTCACTCAACTTATTTCTCAATTAATTAATGGTACTTTTGGGTAATTTTTCCCAATTAAGGGTACCGAAGTAGAGATGTTGCACAATTTTTGGCAATTTTAAGTTTTTCCAAGCTATGGTAAAAAGAAATCATAAATTTAAAATGTAAAAACAAAGGATGAAACATGCGATTATTAAGCCATATCAACAAAAATTATGGTTGGTAACGTTCCAATAAGACTCATAAAATCCTTATCTTATGGTTGGCATGACTTTTAATTTGAACAATAACCAAGAAGCATCACAAACTATCAAATGGAAAAACAATTGTGGTGGAATGCTAATCAAGATGACAGTGAGTGGCTCTTTTCTAAGTGGTTTCCGGTTATGGGTCAGTGTCAAAAATTTATTGTCTGTAATAAACGAAGAGCGTTCACCTGAGCAAAAAGTTAATAACAACATATCCATCATCCAGGCACATCTTAGGACCAAATGCATTGAATATCTCGCGATCCCCAATTAAATACATCGTACATTTTACAAATTTGAACAAAACTAAATATCAAATCCTAATTCTTTCTAAATCTAGTACTCCCTCCGTCCCAAAATAAGTGTCCGGTTTGACTTTTCAGAGTCAAACTGGTTCAACTTTGACCTTAACTATTTTTGTGGGTATTATATAATAGTTGATGAAAAATATATAAATGGATTGTGTTTTAAGTGTACTTTTCAATGGTATAATTTTTCGTCAAGTATTCTATACCACATAAAAAATATTTAAGGTCAAAGTTGAACCAGTTTGACTCTGAAAAGTCAAACTGGACACTTATTTTGGGACCGAGGGAGTGATCTATTTTTTACTGTTCTACGTGAGCCTAGTGGATAACCTTCTATGAGAGCTAGCTATGACCTAAAATAAGACAAAGAACATGCTACGTTAGTCGGAGTGCAGCGATAGACCTGGCGAACCGGTTCCGATGTGAGAATAAATCACAATTATCGATAGAGTCGCGTTTAGAGATGAGAGTATGCTAACTTTGTAACGATCCAGTGTTCTTATTGATTTAGATTCCCATAAGTTTGGGATTTGACTTCAAAGGCTCAAAAGAGATAGAATTATCAAACATGATGCCAAATAATATGCCTAATTTCTTAGCTAGAAAGTATCTTTTTCGATTTTGACATATCTAAACTGTCATGTAAATCATTTTCTTGTATATGACTTCCGAATTATTTGACAATTTACGATGCAAAAAAATAAGCTAGTAATACCATTTATGCTTTTGACAAGTCGCATGCCGTTTTATTTTTATTTATTTATTTATTATTAAATGTATTAATATCCTCGGTGGAACAAACTCCAAAAACTTTAAAAAAATAATTATTACTGTACATGAATAAAATAATCTTCACACTCGAAAACCAACATTTAATTCAATAAAAAATAGTAACCGGTACATTCCTATTATTAAAAAAATATATATATATAATACAAAATAACACCCTGAACTTTTTAATATTTACGACTTTTTTATATAACAAATTTTATTTACCCAAATATCTAACAAATCTCTAGGCCGTTTCTTTAATAAAAAAAATTACTGGAAAAAAGGTCTCTCGATAGCGAGCAAAACAACCCAATATTGATATATTTTCGACGTACGCAAGGTTTTATAAAAAATGTTGATTTTATTACGTACATACATAAGTTTAAATAAAAAAACTTTCAAAATGCACCCTTAACCGTATCAAATGACTTAAAATTATCCTAAACTTTTTTTCAAACTATAAAGGCCAAAAAGTACAGCTCTATAAAAGTTTTATATACGGTATAATTCTTTTGTTTATATAAGCAAGTTTATTTCCAAAATATAAACAATATCTAACGATTTACACAGCTAGAACCCTCCGCATTACCCAAAAAAAAAAAAAAAAAAAAAAAAATCATATTTAATATACTTTTGACATACGTGCGCTTAAAAAAAAAAAAAGTTGAGATTTAGCATATATTTTTTTTTACGAAAAAGCAGAGTTATCTAGCAGTTTTTTAATAATAAATATATAACCGAGCATGCCGCATATTACAAACAAAACGAGCTCGAAACTTTAATCAAAAGAGTTTGTGAAATTTGGTGCAAAACCCCGCCGCAATGCGACGGGTACCTTCTACTTGTTTTCAACATAGTAGAGTACTTACTTTAAAACAATAATGATTAGGGACGTAGATATTTTCAGCGGCTTCTTTACTAACGTTTGTTTTTGCTATTCTGATAATATAATATAAATTTGTAGAATTGTGATCAAAAGAGATATAATAATAAAATGAGAATGGTGACTTGGTGAGAAGTAATCGCAACTGCACATTTTAAGATGCACTTACAAAGATAAATGCATGTCTCTTTAAATTTTTTCTCTTATTTGAAATGTGTGTCTAAAAAAAATAAAATAAAAAATTGTGTGTCTACAATTCCTTCTCATTATTCTCATTTTATTTTTTCTTCTCATTTTCATTTATAAATAGGCTGAACATAAATGAAAATACCTTATCTGGCATAAAGGATCTAACTATATATAAAGAATGAGTTGCAAGTTGAGCATTAATTGAGCATGTGAATTTATGATTTAAGCTTGGCAACTCTAATATGATGAGATTAAGCTAACCAAGTAATGAAAACTTTTAAGAGTTTTTAAAGTTAATAAACTAAAATGAGTTTCAAGTTTTAATATGTGAGCATTAATGGTATTAGGTACTACTCTCTATCAGCTAAGAAATTATGCAAGAAGCTTATTATTCGTGTGAGACCAAAAAAAAAATATATATATATATTTTATTTTCTTGTTATTTTATTTTTATTGCATTAGTAGTTATTTGGGTTAGTTGACTAGCAACTAATTCCGCCCACTCCTTCAAAACCGAGATTTTACTTGCTTTCATAAAAATATAAAAATACAAAAAGAATCTTCCTTCACCCTTAGACCTATTAGAGTAGTTTTTTATCCTAACGAACACTATTCCCTGTGAGAGAACGATCAATCCCCCGTACTTACCACTATCCTATACTACATCGGTCAGGTACACTGCCTGGTGGGGTTGTAAGCCTCTTGAGATCCCTCGAGAGGTAAAACCTGTTGTAAGGTCACAAAACCACGCATCAATCTTCTTGGAATTAGCATTCCCTCCAAATCTGATTCGAATTGCTTCCCAGATCTCTTTGGCATCATCCATCCCATGGAACCTTCTTAGGTGTTCTTTTGGAATGGCCATTAGAAGAATGGTCCTAGCTTTCCTTTCTTTCTCTACAGCATGTATCTCTGCAGCAGTGACTGGTGGAAGCACTTTAACAATACCATCCTTGCCTACAGAGATCCTTTTCTTTGAGTTTCCATTCTGTATGACTTTCCACACATCATTATCTATGTATTCAAGATAATGTTCCATCTCCATTGCCCATATATCATACTCTTCCTTCTTAAGAATTGTGAGTTTGATATTGGCCACAGGCACAAGCTACTGTTGCTGCTTTGGCTTCTCATTGTCAGAGACAGCATCTTCATGGTTTGATTCTTCAGCATCAGAATCACTGTGACGACTAGAGAATTCATCAACAGGTTTAGACAATTTTTTTTTTTGGAATTTTTGGTGAGTGTTTGAGTGGTTGTGGATCTGTGTTTCTTCTTACTTAGAGTCACTCAGCGAGGCTCTGATACCACTTGTAGGTCTAAAGATTTGGATCTTAGCAGCCTTTGTAAGACAATAGATACCTTGGATAAATCCAAACTATCTATATGAGAAACTCTAAACAATGTATACTTGATGTTAACGCGGAATATTAACACAAGCAGTAAGAACAACACAGAGAATTACTAACTTTATATTCTATTAATTTCTTGAAAACTTGGCATAGAACTCAATGCCGTAGGGTTCCTTTTATACTATAAGGAAACCCTAATTCTACGAACGTGTGAAAGGATGCATGCATATCTTCTCCTAAGATATCTAACCGCGTGCATATCCCTTCTTATAATATCTCCTAAGATATCTAACTTGTTCATCAAAACAGACTTAACTGAACTAAGATAAACAAACTTAACTATAAGTTACCAGACTTAACTTAGTACTGGCAGACTTAACTATCTACCCGACTTAACTAAAGTAGTCAGACTTTTAAGTCTGTTACAAATAATTCCCAACATTTTCTAAGAGTAAGTAATTTCTTTTGGGAATCATAGTAATCTTAGTGAAAACCGAGGGTAAGAGAGAGAAAGAATTCAGATCTCTATGATGTAGAATAAGAATTCTCATCATGAGTATCATATGAAATGATTGGGGAAGGGTGTTTAAGGGATTTTGGGTGGAAAGGGTGGAGATTTGAAAAGAGTTGTTATTCATGACATAGAATGTCATAAAATAACGGAAGAGGAAGTCACAACCGCATAGGGTCATAAATAACTTGTTTAAGGGATTTTGGGTGGAAAGGGTGGAGATTTGAAAAGAGTTGTTATTCATGACATAGAATCTAACTATATATAAAGAATGAGTTGCAAGTTGAGCATTAATTGAGCATGTGAATTTATGGTTTAAGCTTGGCAACTCTAATATGATGAGATTAAGCTAACCAAGTAATGAAAGCTTTTAAGAGCTTTTAAAGTTAATAAACTAAAATGAGTTTCAAGTTTTAATGTGTAAGACACCCAAAAGACTTCCTGGAACAACTTTTTTCCATCCCAAATTTCTTTCATCTTCTCAAAATTAATGATCAAGTTATAACTTACATCAAGTGTGACTTTTGACTTTTCAGTTGGATTTTTGTACACTATAAATAAGAAACTATCACCATTTTCACCACATCATTTTATTCTTCACCACCCTCATATAAAAACGATATCAGTTTTTATAACCTAAACTTTATATCACATCCCGGCCCAAAACAACCAACGAAAAAAAAAGAAAAAAAAAGAAATAGAAGACAGAATTACAATTAACCAACGCAACTCATATCTATCATAATCCTTAACCCCCACAAACAACAATTACCAACATCAAATCCATACCCAACCTGCTCCCATCATCTCAACCAACAATAAATCCAACTCTTGACTCGAATCAAAACCAATAATCTAACCTAATCCCAACACCAATCACAACAAATCAAATCCAAAAAGAAAACAAAGAAAGATCTCAGTTTGTTCATTTCTTAATCAATCTTTACAGATTTCCACGCATGAACAAGGAACCATCATAGATCTATGTGAAGCATAGCTTCTATAAATTTTTGAAATCATAAAGAAAGATTCAAAACAAGATTGTTTCAATCTTTCTTTGTTTCGTACAAACAAACACGAAAGAAAATCAAAACAATACCTACCCGAGACCCATCCTAGGATCTTGAAGCCGTTTTGTTCCTCATAAGCATATAGATAAAGAGCTGAGATCATGTAATTGTAAGACGAAAGAGTTAGCCTTTGTGTTTCATTCGTGAGTTGTGATAAGGAAATAGAAAAACAAGAATGTTTTTGTGACTTCGATTCATTTGTTTGGGATTTGGTTGGAAGTAACTAAGATGGTTTTTTTTGTTTGATGGCTGCGTTTGATATGAGAAATTTTTGGGAAGGAGGCGTGAATTTGTGAGGAGTAAGGATTAGGGTTATTTGATTAAGTGTTTTATTTTTGTTTTGGGTTATGTATAATGGGCCGTTTATTATGTAAGAAAAATAAGTTTTAATAGTATAGATTTGGCCCGTTAACCCATTTCAGTTTGATACGATATGAAGTTCGGGAAAGTCTTTTTTTCTTTTTTTATGTATACTTTTATGTTTTTGCTATGTTTTTAGTTGTTTCAAGATATCTTTTTCGTTGTCGAGATAGTGACAGCAATTTAACCATATTGGCTTTTGACTAACACGTAATTTATCAAATCTTTCAACTTAATTATTATTTACATGTTCAAGACTTTTTGGTCACACAAGTTTGATATTTGTTCAATAAAATTCTATTGTGCCCTCATTATAAAAGATGAACAAATAGTATAAAAACCTTATCTCAAGAGATCTTTACTGTTGTTGATTGGTTGTGAATACATGTGCATGTCCAATGAATACGCCTGACTCATGCTTGACTTAACCAACACTAGCATGCATATTAGCTAATTGTGCAAGTGTTGTTTTTGTTTGATCTTTATATAAAGTTGATTTTATATGTAATTTAATCTTAGTTTCTTTTATAGCATGAAAAGCTTGATTTTACTTTTTGTTATAGATATGTTTGATGAATTGGTTATACTTAGACTTATTATTGTACATCACCATTTTTTGTTATACTTGAGACTTATTATTGTACATCACCAATTTTTGTGACAACATACATTGTATAAACACAAATATATGTACATAAAATATATATCAACATAAGGTCAGAAGCTATATCATTGCATTGTGGCACTTATTTTTATTTTTTTTTACCATAGATTGTGGCTTAAATTTGCACGTGTGATCACATGCTCCAAGAGACCGTATGTACATGTATTACTAAATTTAAAAACAAATATGAATACTTGAGACGACTATCATAAATAAATTATAAAAATTCCAATTGTATCTAATTGCAAGTCAACGGCGGTGGCGGCGTGTGACTGTTACAACAACAAAAAACGCAAGATACAAACTCGGGTCTACAAATAAACACCCCAGACAAAAAATCAAAACTTTAGCTCTATCAAAACTAACTTTAGATCTATTAAAAAAATTAAATCTATAAAAAGTTCCGAAAATGTTATTAAAACTTATGTATACATATAAAATCTGCAAATCATTAAAAAAACCTTGAAGATCGATAAATACCTTCAAGATCGAAAAATACCTTTAAACCATCATATTCGCCAGGCACGTCACCTTCATTGAACGAAACACCACCACCAAAGGTTTTAAAATGCTTCAAATAAAGTTCATGTGCTTTGATGAAAGGGAACTTAGTTTAGAAGGAGAACATATGGCATTTATATTGTTATTTGTCTATTGATGTAAGGACTCTTTGTTTTAGGGATGCTCTTGCTTTTTCCAGTAATCTGATTAATTTAATAGACTTATGTTGTATTTCAGGTAATTCTCTTACCATCAAAGTGCGGATGCAAATTTTCCTTGAACACATTGTTGATATATTGATGATTCTAACGATAACCTATTAGCGTTGAAAGCGTAAGAATGGGGTGAAATTGTAGCAGTGAAAGGAGTGGCAATTCAAAGGTTATCTATTCAAGGACCATGTTGAGATCATAAATAAGAGCAAGATTATCAGTTGCTCTTTAAACTGCTTATTATGATATTGTATGTTAGGAGTAGATTTATCCATCTTTGTCTTCTTCATTGCAAGAATTAGTTGTTGTGTTTATGTCATAAGATTAGTCAAATATTCCAGCAAGATTCATATTGATCTTTTTGCGTAATATTATTCAGTTTCTTATAACTACATACACATAGACACATGAATATATGATTGTTACCGATAATAAGATTTTATTGTGTTGTATATTATTTTATTGAATATGTTGCTATTGATGCAAACAAAAAAAGGGGGAAATTGAATTGGAGCCAATCGTTGAGAATTGAAAACTTCTAATTTTTATATTGTATGACGACTTTTGAAACAAAGTGTATTAAAACTGAAGGAAAGAAGCATAAAAGCATTTGCATATGTTCAACCAAAAGTATTTAAAAATTAGGAAAAGCCAAGGGACTTCAATATGTAACGTCTGTCCTAAATAAATGAATAATAGAGGTCTAGAAAGCAAGTATGTGGCATTTGTTTTTGACACACACTGTTGTATTATGGGAAGTAGAGGGCAGAGGATGGTGTAGGTAAACGGGAACTTAAGCCAATTAATTTGGAAGTAAAAGATGTATAGTATCAACATACGGGTCATGCGGGTGTGACGGGGAGTGACGGCGAGACGCATTTTGATTTGAGAGTTGTTCCGAGTGAATTTGAAGGGAAAAGTATGGTAAAAAGGCATAGGCATATATATTATTTGTTGAATGATGAGTTACAAAGTGGTTTACATGCTTTTGTGAGGCCTTTGTCGCAATCAAATAGATAAAATCAGATATTAAAATTCCTCATTTTAAAACTAAATACCAAATAGAGTAATTTTTTTGCAGTTGGCAATGACGTTGGAGCACAAAATTATGGTTTTACCATACGTAAAATTATAGAGTAATAATTGATTGCCTAAGATTTAGTTATAGTTATTACAAAACAAAGTTAGCTTAAATAAAAGACCATAAGGAATAAAACACACGATAATTGTCGAGTTGTTACTTATTAGTTATGAGTATTGGGTCTATCTACGTAAAAAACAAACAAATACAATTAGATGAGACATGACTTTATATTTTCTTAAGACTTAAAAGAATAATGAATGACTGCGTCCATGATGATACTCTACTAAAGGATACTAAATGAGTAAATGTTACCTTTTTACCATGATAGTTTCTTTTGTACTAAAGGATTTCGAATTGCGATGCACGGGCTTTGTTCGCCGTAAAGAATCATCGGCTTTGCAAGGGTTATGTGTATTTAGTTACTATGCTTAGTTTTGATCAGGGATACTCGATGGAATAAATGAAGTTCATTTAACCAACTTTTTCTAAATAGAATTGTTTGATGAAAAAGGTATAAAATGCATGAGAACCGTTAAGTAAGCAAATCAAACGTGCACTTACTACTTACAACCACATGTACTAATGGTCAAACACATCTTCGAGTATCTTTCTTATGAAACATTTCTATTTGTAAAAGTTTAATAAAGCGAATTTTTTTAGTTTAACACTTTATGTTTCGCGACTAATGTTAACACACCTAATTAACTGTTGCCAGACTAATGCTACTTCATGGTAATCGAAGCCCGTGCATCGCACGGGCCATGCTGTCTTGTTATCATGTAATTGTATTATCACAAGTCTACATTTAACCATGCATGAGCATATAATGTATTTGAAACTCCAACAATAATAATAATAATAATAATAATAATAATAATAATAATAATAATAATAAATAAATAAATAAAAAAGATTAAAAAAAAGAATCAAATTATTAATTTTGCCTGTAAAATTGGAATTACAGATAAAGAAAATATTTTTTGATCGAGATTACAAAGTGACAACGCGACTCATGAGTAAAGGGTTGGTAATAATAATTTTTCAAGCTAAACTCTCTCTTGTCTCCGTTTCGTCAATTTGGACTCCATGCAAAAGAAGACATAAATAAAGGTTGTATAAGAGACATAGTTAGTAAACGAATGGCGATGGAATAGTAGTATTGAAATAAGATTAGAGAAAATAGAAGCAACAAAAGTGAGTTAATTAAGGAACTCAAAAGTCAAAATTAAAAAGAAGATCAGATGTAAAATTGTTGGTTAGTTTTATCTTTTTTTTACCCGCTTGTCTTATCAATGCTAACAAACTCTTACGTTGTGTTCTCCGGCTGTGTATTAAAAGAAAAGAAGAGAAGCAAAAAAGAAAGGAAAAGAAGCAAGATCATTTTTCTTCTGCCAAATCTGGGCGAAAATTTTTGTTAACAAAAATCACACACACTTTCCTTCCTCAATCACTTCTTTTCTTCCCAATTTCCCTCCTAAAAGAACTCAAGAATACTTTTTTTTTTTTTTTTTTTTTTTTTTTTTTTTTTTTTNACTTCTTTTCTTCCCAATTTCCCTCCTAAAAGAACTCAAGAATACTTTTTTTTTTTTTTTTTTTTTTTTTTTTTGTAATGTTCTTCCTTTATCCTTTCTTTTCTGTCAAAAAATAAACTCAAGAACACTGCGTTAGCTTTTAATTGAGGAATTATAATGGGTGTGATTGAATAACACTTCAATCTAACAGTTCTAATGAGTTAATTCGTGATGCACCGTCAACAATAGAAGTATAATTTATGTAAACAAAGTCTTATTTTAATTTAACTTTTAATTTTACAGGTACGCAACGATTTGTAACAATGATAAAAAAATAAATAAATAAAAAAATAAAAAAAATAAATAAAAATCAAAAATTTATATGTACAACTTGCGAAAACAAATCTAACAAAAATATGTTCCGTACGTGGATCTAAAACTAGTACATTATAAAGAGTAGAGATGGTTGGCATTTTAGTAAATTCATTTTACTTTCACATTACTTTGAAATAACATACAAACGCAGTGCCTTTAACGATTGCTTTACTCCATGTCTCCAAAAGCTAACGTATAGTTTGTAGAGAATGAATTTACTTCACCTCAACGGCACTCACGAAACAAATATGCTATACCAGAATTCTTGATTCAAGAACATTTATTATGTCTTCAATATATATATATGGGTTAATGGCATGTAATAGCTACGTACTTTCCCACTTGTGCCAATATCAGATATGAACCCAAAATATTACAAAAATACCCATCCAACTGCATACATTATGTGTTGATATCAACAAATTCACCTTTTTTACCTAGAAAATAAAATGCACATGATATTTGTCAATTCTACCTCATTTTTTTATATTTTTTATTTCCACTTAAGCCTCCTAACACATATTATAAGGTGTTCTTCCCCAAATTGAAACACCACAACCCTAACATTTCAAACCCCAAATTAAAAACATACCCAACCCTAATTGCACCAAATTAAAACATGTCTACTTCTTCTTCTTCTTCAAATCAGTACTATGGTCAATTTCCCAGGTTATGTAACTGCAAAAATCCATTACCATTGGTTCTTCGAAAATCAACAACTTTAAACCACCCTGCAAGACGATTTCTTTGTTGTCCTAATCCAAGTGTAAGTGGTTTTTTGTTAACATTTGATATTCGTTTGTGTTTAATTTCCCAGCTTACGATCCCAGAAACAAATTTTTACCTTTAATTTTGACTTTTTGATACTTGTAGTGGTCTGAAAATCAATGTAAGGCTTACTACTTTGTTGATGATGAATTTCCAAGTGATTACTACATTATGAGATGTATAATTTGATGCAAAAAGCTGGAATCCAAAAGCAACAAAACCAACAAGCTGAGAACACACAGATGCAAGAAATTGGGAATGAGTTGCACTTGTTGAAGACAGAATTGAGCAACATGGAAAAGGAATTCAAGGAGTGTCGAGAGAATGTTTTGTTCTATAAGAGGGTTGTAATGGTCATGTTGTTGTTTATCATTGTGTACCTACTGAAATGAATAAGTGTAATGCAGAAAAATGTTGACATGTTTAATGGTCATGTTGGTGTAATGGACCATTTCCACTAGTTATGAAATGAATAATTGACAGCAACTTTAACTTCATTATGTCTTGAAGTATACAAAATTAGTGGACCATTTCAACTAGTCACTGTTTTGATTCATACAATACATAAAAGTACTAAAATCCTAATTTGACCATTCTCAAAAGCATCAACCATAATCCATAATACATTATCTTAAAACATAATTCATTCATTACTAATATCAAATGCCTTCTCTGGTGTTGAACCAGTTCCATCTTCATCAAATTGGAAAGGTTTTTTCCATTGGTTCAAGAGGATCCTCTGTGATGGTCTTCTTGTTCTTACTCCTCTTCTCAAAACAGGTTGTTGTGGAGGTTGAGGCACTTGTGCAGGTTGAGGAACTTGTACAGGTTCTTCCACATGTGTAGGTTCTTCTACATTTGCAGGTTCTTCCACATTTGTATCTTCTTCAACATTTGCAGGTTCATTGGCTGGTTCAATGGCATGATCTTCATTTGCAGGTTCCTAACATTATTGCATGATTCATAACTTAATTATATGTTACAATTATAAACTATAAAATTTTATTAAAAAAATCATGTACTTACCTCATTTTGTCTACTACCACTGCCACTAGCACCTGGATCCATTCTCATCTTCTTTAATGCACTTGATGCATTCTCAAAACCACACTGACCACCTTTTTTTTGCCTGCCCTTCTTACTTCCTTGGGTGGTGGATCAACTCTTTCATTGGTGCATCTTGTTTTATTATGCCCTTTTTGATAGCAGTTGCTGCAAGACATAGTTCTTCCTAACCTGGATACCCTTTGAGAGTTGGAATCATTTACCTCACTTGGATGCTTTACCCTTTTACCTTTAGGCCTGCCTGGCATTTTTCTCTTCTTAGGAGGCAGTGGAGAAGGTGCAATTCCAGTTTTATCCCAAAGCCTTTCCACCCACAGGTTTAATGAAATAACTATATGCCTTTACCCATGCCTCTTTACCATAACATTCAGAAACACCTTCAGCAGGATCCCTCAACAACATTGCATATGCTGCAACAACATGGATACAAGGGACCCCTATCAAATCCCACCTTCTACATGTACATTTTTTGTTTCCAGGTTTACACCATAGCCTTCATTTAGCTTCCTAACCTCAAACTCTTGGTAACCACTAGCATATACTTCCCAATACCTAAGAAAATTTTTCAATCTTTCTAGTTCTTTCCTAACAGATGGGGTAATGACATCAGTTAATTGCCTAGCTTTCTCAGACATTATTACTAGCCTTTGTATCAAATAAAACCTAATATCTTCAAGCATGGTAATAATAGGCTTACATCTTTGAATTACTATTGATGCATGGTAGCTTTCACAAATTCCATTTTCAAATGCCCCACAACTCCTATCCATCTGAAAGAAAGCTCTGCTCCATGTATTTGGGTCCCTTTCTACCAACCATTTATGAGCCTCTTGATTGAGGATGTTAAGAAGTGTCATCTTCTCATCAAACACATTTATTAAAGTAGCTGAAGCAGCTCCCTAAAATAGGCTTTTGAAGTGAAGTCTTGGATAACTCTTCTTCAAGTTTGCATAGATGTGTCTGGCACACTGTCTATGTTCTGCCAATGGCAACCATTCCTTTACAGCTTCTTTAAGACCCTAGCCAATATAAAACAACATTTTCACATGTTAGATGATTATCTATCTAATACATATTAAAACAAGCTGATTAGTTAGCTAATACCTTGTGTCCATCTGACAATATAGTCAAATTAGCTCCTCTATTAAGATTCAAGTCATCACCAAGAGATACAAGGAACCATAATCAGTTGTCTTTATTTTCTACGTTTACAACAGCCCACACAATCGGGTATATTTGGTTGTTGGCATCTCTGCCCATAGCTGTTAATAACTCTCCTTTGATTGTCCCTTTCAAGAAACACCCATCCACACCAATCACTTTTCTGCAACCCTCCTTCCATCCATCTTTCATTGCTGCATTAACATGAAATATACATGAGTATACATATGAACAGTTTTTTGATATAATTTAACAGACATGCAAAATGTTATAAACTAACCTTTGAAGCAAACATAAAACCTTTTGAACCATAGTTGATAGCCGTTAGCTACACCATAATTGGCCAACATAATCTTCATCTCTTCATGATCTTTAAATCTCATTCCTAAGATGGGTTTCATTTCTTTCCATGGCTGGTTTGGATCAAAATCAGGATATTCTACTCCTTTTTTAACTTTGTAAATAGGATCCACACTTTGATCCTCTATTTCATCTTGTTGAAGTGCTTTTGTATCCCCTTCATTTGTACCAAATGTGTTCATAGGAGTTTTGTGTGCATCTGTTTTGCGTAACCTATTTAAAAATGGATCATTTGTGCACATATTGGGTATGTCAACTTCTTCTTCTCCTACATATTGTGGTTCAACATATGCTGATATATCATCTAAATGACACTCATCCTCATCAGATTCCTCTAAATCAAGATCATCTTTTGGAAACCAATCATGGATATCATATCCATGATGTTCAACATACACATCAATTTTCCCACAATTGCCTAAAGCTACTGATATAAAATCACCAAACTGTTATTCATTACTTAACTCCCTAACACCATCACTTAAGTCACAACTAGGAAGACAATAAAAAAGGCCAACAGGAGGGTTTTCAGTAGAACAACCTATACAATCAAATAACTTACCATATGTCATGGATCCAAAATCCAAATCTTTCATTAAATCTTTTTTGCCCGCAACATACTCTAACGGAGCCCCAATAAAGAGTCCATCATGATAAAACGTAACTGTTAGGATAACCATTCTGCAAAAACAAAAAAATTTAAAAATAAAGAGTTACAGGTTATAACAACAAAAAACACAAAATTTAATTGATCTAATGCATTAATAACTTAATTGAAATACTTATTTTTAAAAAGCCCTATGAAATTTAACAGATTTGGAGATCAATTTTATGTTTAGAAAATTAGGGTTCATGAGCGGATTTCATGACTGTGTGTGTTTTGTGTGTATTGTTGTGTGTTTAATGATAGTCAAATACAAGTCAAAGGTATAATAACGTTTTAAAGTAAAACAAAAGAAAAAAAAATCCACGTATTGTTTATTACCGGTGTAGCCGGTTGCCTGTTAAGCCACGTAAGCAAACGTATGATAATGGAAAATTTTTATAAAGTTTGATGGGTATTCTTATAATATTTTGGGTTGTTATCTGATAATGGCACAAATGAGAAAGTATGTAGCTATTACATGCCATTAACCCTATATATATATATATATATATATATTTATGTCATTTAATTGTAAGCTAATAATGAACCCATAAGGACCACTTGTTCAGACCGAGATTTTTGGGACCAACATTTTCCAGGACGGACCACATGTAAGCATATTTTTTACTTTGTCTTTTAAGCATTGATTGTTCACTTTTTTCCCGCAAAAAAGCTCTTTGTTTTGTTCTTGTTGTGTTATTTGTTGTTCTATCGGTTATGTAGCTGTTTCAATAAAATCAAGACATATAAAATCTCTTCGAGGTTAAGAGAACGTATACATGTTTTAATACTTGTGACATCATGCAGGCATACAGTGTCTTGAAACCCGATGCACTGCACGGCTCAACCTCCTCGTTCTTACGTATTTTAGTACTTCCAGATTGTTAAATCTCAAACCCAATCATATATACCACAATCAATAAAACAGAAAAGAATAATCACATTAACTTGCAAAACGTCTTCTTTGATAGCTTTGTCTCGATGACGTTTATTTGGATTAGTAGTAGATGTAGTTATAAGCAGTTTAGTTGGGTCGGGTGTCTCTTATTACTTCTATTATGTAATTGTCTTGGTTTCTAGCTCCTTGCTAGTTTTATAAAATCTCGCCGTTCAAAAAATTTGCAAAACAAAATGCACCTAGGTGACCTAGCTAGGCCAATGAGTATCAGAATATTGGCCCAAAGAAATTTGTATATGGCCCAAAGTGTATCAGAATATTGGCCCATTGAAGTAAGGCCCAAGTATTCAAGAATTAACCCGACCCGACACCATAATCCTGCAAACACAATAGTCCAATTGAAGTTGCCCTAAATTTTTAAACACCACCGTAACAAACCAACCACCCTCCACCCTCTCACCATTACTTACTTATATGCATATTCATTTCATTATCAGGTAACATATCTAATTATAATTCATTTCATTTTTATGTATTAATAAGTTATTAATCTGTTAGTTACCTTCTGCCACGTCATCAGTGTTTGTTAATTGTTACAATCAGCTATATAGTGAAGTAATCAATCCTGGTGAACTGTATTAGTTAGCTTCTGCCACGTCAGCGTAGTTTGTTACAATTTAGTTAGGTTATGTATTTTTCTTTGTGTTTATGACTTGTTTACAGGTTTATATAAATAGTTTTAGTTACTAGCATGGCGTTGTCGTCGTGTTCAAGGAGGCTGTTATGTTTGGCTACTCGTTGTGTTAATTATCAGCGGCGATCTTTCCACATTCTTTCTAACGGTGAGAAATAATCGTAGTGTGGATCACTACTTGATTATTATAGCAAATAAGGTGCTTATTTAGTTGTTAATCTTGTAATAGCGTTGCGTGATCATGATATTGGGGATGCGAATTCGTCTATGGATTATTCGCTCTTTAGTAAGGTAAATCGTCTCTTTCGGTTTTATTTTGACTGTGTACTTTAACTAGCGGTAGATAGATAGTATAAGATGTTTTATGATTGCTATGGGCGATTCCGCTGCTCTATACTTACTTTAGTGCAACGTTTATTGAAATTTGATTGATTATAAAATGGTGCTTTTTTGAATCATAATATATGGCTGTCAGTAGTTTGACTAAATGAAAACAGTCTTGGACTGTTAGTTCCGGTGAGATCTTTGCATAATGTAGTTGGTGAGATTTTACTTAATGTTACTGTGTCTGTCTATCCTATGCTTCCAATAAGTTACTGTCAAAACTCCTGCAATTTGAAGTATTAAACTTTGAGGAAATGTGAACGACCACCAAAAAAGTTATCTCCGTTACCCTAGAATCATTTTGAATGGTTTTGTGTATGTTTAGGATTTGACTAGAACCAAGTAAATATCCCCGATCTTGTTGCTTCAGTACAAAATCTTATGCTGATCAAAATAACTCAACTATTTTAATCGAACTTGTATATGAAGACTTTTTCTCTGTAAACAAAATACTTGGCCTTGTTGTCTTGGAAGCAGTGTATTTCTACTCCTTACTAAATCATCTAGTCGGATGCATTCTTTGTGTATTTCTTTGTGATGGTTAACATGTAGAGTTACATGATAAACGGATAACAATCTCATTTACAACTGAGAGTGTGGAGAAAAGGATGGTTATATATTATAAACTTATAAATTAAAGCCTTCTCATGTCTTTTGCTCTTGGTGCCTATTATAATTTTTTTCTTGATGCTTCCAACTAGTAAGAACATAATAATTAAAAGGTAGAGCATGATACATATTGAGCTTGAATGTGTGTTCCTAGTTAGCAAATTACCAGATTGTTTGTTTTGCAAATGTTTTACTTTTACAGTTGCCTAATACACCCTTCCACACACATACACAAACCTATTGGATTCTGGTACTTAAATATTACACAACTATGTCTTTGAGTCTTTATCTTTGCATGTCATTTCAAAAAATATATTTTTTATTCTTATTAAGTTAGATTCATATAAGATTATATAAAATAGCTCTGCCTGGCAAGCTTTATAAGATTATATAAAATAGCTTTGCCTGGCAAGCTTTATAATTATTGCAATAATCACTCTCTTAAATATTGTTTGCAATTTGCATGCTATATTTCTGGATTGATTATTGCCTGTATTTTGGTATTCTTCAGTAATGTGATTCTGTTATGGTTTAGGTGTTATTTGTTGACCATATTACTGGATTATAGTTTTCCAACTCTGTCCAAGATGCTGTTTCTTATTTACTTAGGCTATAGGTATGTGGATGAAATTACATCAACCAACTTCAGTTTTTAATACACTTATGGTGTCAATGTGGCTTTTTTTCATAAGTCTAAAGATCATTACTTGGTAAGAAATGGATAAACGGTTCCTATTTATGCCTCATAAAGTACCTTAGAGGACACCACACATGTCAAACTAATATTTCATACCAAAATGTTATCTAGTTGCTCGTATGGGTCACAATTTTCTATATTCTATTGTGGAAAAAGTATCAAGCGTAATTTTTATACCTAGAAGAGTAGAAATAGACTCTTTGGTGGCATCTTGTGTAATTCATGGCCTTTATTGGTCAGAACCCAGAAGCATGAAAACGGGTCAACTAGATATGATCAATGATAGTTTATAATATTTATTGTTTGTTGGATGTTCGTGTGTTTGTCTGGAATCCTGTCCCCCGTTGATTGTATGTTGGAATTATAAGTCCCTTCTAGGGCATGGGTTGTGGACTAGTAATAAAATCTCCTACGTTGGTTGTGAGTTAGAACTTTGAACTCCATATAAGTCTTAGATTGCATGCTATTAGTAGCTGCGTGCCTGCGTACCTTGATTTTTTGTGTATTTGGAGGTTCTAATGCTAGTCAAATTGTTTAACCCACAGTTAGCAGTTTTTACTCTCATAAAAATTCTTGACATTTCTCCAATGCTCTTTTCCTGGAGATTTTTTCTTTATCGCTCTATCCTTTGAAGCAATACATTCTCTTGGTCATGGCTGTTAAGAGAGCAATTGACTATACATAATAAGTTTGACCTATGTTGAATTTTTTAAGGTGGAAAAGCTCGAATGTTTTGCAGTAGTTCTAGTCAGTAAAATGTGCATGACCTCTAAAGCTAATACATCTAATGGGTAGCTACATAATTTAATGGGGTATTTGACTATATGTAAGTTGAAAATAGGGGAGTCATATGTATCTAGTTACTGGTCAATATTTCGTAAGGGTCATGGTTAAAGAGGCAGTGGAAAATTTGCCTAAAAGGTAACTACTACATTATCTTTTTACAATGCATAATCAACATTTAGGAAATAACTAACACCTTGATGTGATTGTATGCATGCTGATCTGTTCACTGAAACATGGACACAGGGCAATTACAGGACCTGGTGATCCCAGTCACAAACTTTCACAATGAAGACAAAGGACTGATGGTGTTGGCAGGTGACGTTTTTGATGTACCCATTAGGAAGGATATTATTCACCGTGTTGTAAGATGGCAACTTGCAAAACGACAACAGGTGCTATTTTCTTTCTTTTTATACACATTAACATTTTGTATTTCATCCAAAATTATTCTTTTCCTTTTCCTGATCTCAGCGTTAGTGTGTAAATAGCCAAATGCTTGGTTTAAAATTATTTTTACCCAGTTACATCAACCATGTATTTACTCTGTGTGTGCCAAAATACATGCCACATTTGACTAAAAAGTCCAAAAATATAGTTAGATGAGAGTGGATTAATACTAGTTAAGCAATTAAAATATGGTTCTGTAAGGACAAAATAGAGAAACTTGGTTCACCCAAATCAATGCTATCATTTTTTCTAGGTTTTTGTTTAATGCTAAATAAGGAAGTGTTTCAGTTATATAAGGATGGAGGGACCATGTATTTCTGTGTATTAGACCTATTATGTGTAGTCAGGACTCAGGAGATCAATAATCTCAACATTATACAACTGAAAATTAGGTTATGTATGACAATCCCAATATCAGACCTATTTACACCCTCCCAACCTAAAACCATGGCTCCAAACCTGCTCAGGTCAGATGTTGGAAATATGACCATCAACTAGATTTTTATTAAATGAATATTAGTTCTTTCTATATGATGGTAATCTGTACTTGATTGAAAGTTATGCTCTGTTTGCATCTGACAGGGAACCCATTCAACGAAAACTATAAGTGAGGTTAGTGGAACGGGAAGAAAGCCATGGCGCCAAAAGGGTACTGGTCGAGCAAGACATGGATCATTGCGCGGACCTCAGGTAATTTACTGTGTCATATATATCTTTCGAGATATTATTATTATTATTATTATTATTATTATTATTATTATTATTATTATTATTATTATTATTATTATTATTATTATTTTTGGTTGGCAAATTTACATTGTATAGAAATTGGATTGGAATACTTGCATGTAGTTCTCATGTTTAATCTTCCATGTTAGTCATATTGTATCAATTTGAAGAAAAAAAGTAGATAAAATAAACGGTCCCCTAACAAAGATATTTTAGAGCCCACTCACTTATTATCCCGCACACCATGATGAACATGAGAGTACCGAAATACCTTGAAATAAGATCAAATTATGCTTTGAGATCTTACAGTGACAAACAACCTAACTAAATTGCAACTATTGTAAGAACTTGTGAGAACTATTGAAGAAGGGAGATGCCATTTGGTTGTATTGTTTTGTGTTGTGTTATATATTGTTGCCAAAAAAAAAAAAAAAAAAAAAAAAAAAAAAAAAAAGTTGCCTTCAAAAAAAAAAAAATCTAAGAATTTGTGAACTAAACCTGCAAGTAAATGTTGTTCACTTTGTCCTATGGATATTGTTTAATGTATGTAAATTGTGAACAACAGTTTAGGCATGGTGCTGTCATGCATGGTCCAAAGCCACGCAGCCATGCTCATAAGCTCAACAAAAAGGTCAGGCGGCTGGGGCTCAAGATAGCCCTTTCTGCTCGTGCAGCCGAAGGAAAGGCAAGTTATCTTCTCACCCTTCTTTCTTCTGTTGTATGCGGAGCATGATAAATAACCTAAATCTTGATATAAATTCTAATCATAGTAGCCTGTATGCATTGCAATTTCAACCTATTCATGTGAAAATGGATTGCTAATTACAAAAATGGAATCCCAAATACCCACATAAGATGGCAGTGATTTATTGTTTTATAATGTTGAAGTAGTGGTGAGCAATAACCAGTGTAATGAAAGCAGTGAGCCAAATAAGAGGTCACACAGGTAGGCTTGGTCTTAAACGACTTGCATAAGTAATTGAGTGAAGTGGCATAGTAATGTCAAAGCTGATTTATTGTTGGCTACTGTTTTTAAAAGCGTTAATGCAGGCTACATCAAACATGGGCAAACACATTCCATAACACTATTTTGATACGTTCATCTTTCCTATAATCCTATAGATTATATGGCTGCTTAGCTCTGCATAATGCTTTATAAAACATCTGGCCATTCATTTTTTCTAATCATGTATTTGATATGTATTATGTATTTAGTATATGTGAAATAACTCACGAGAATAAGCCAATATGCAGCTTTTGGTGTTTGATGATTTAGAGCTTCCCACTCACAAAACAAAGAATGTTGTGAGCTACGTCAGTCAAATGGAAGACACCAAAAAGCTTCTGGTGGTGGATGGGGGTCCAATTGATGACAATCTAAAGCTTGCTACTCAAAACTTACATTATGTTAATGTTCTTCCCTCCATTGTAAGCTACCATCTCTTTCTTAATGTTATTTATATAGCTGAATCAATTATCGTTTAGAACCTAAAGCTGGAATTCTTCTTATACCGAGGCTTATAAACCTTTTATAGGTTATCACTTTCTTACTAGCACACTAACCCTATTGATACTATAGTATTATTTATTAATAAAAAGCGGCCTTTAGGGAAAATTATATCACTGTCTTGTATATATTGTTTGAGGTTAAATGTGCCAAAACGGGTGGGTTGTGCGGTTTGGATAACATATCTGAACACAATTTTTTAATACGGGTCAAAAGGGTCAGGGTTGGCTTGACCCAAAACATTATATGTTTGAAACTAAAAAATATCAATAATTACTGTCTCAAATATGACAACAGGAAGCTGATGTTCCAGTGATAATCTAGTTTGTTTACAACTTTATCTGTATGGCTTGTTCTGGCCAAAAAAATATAAATAAATTAAATGACTAGTTTTTCCCTATTAAGATATATTGCGGATAAGGTTTTTTAGTAGAAGGCTACGTAGTATTATTTTATTTTTGAACGACAATTTATTACACACCTATACCACCTATCTCACACATGATATTTCACAAATGTCTCCAACGAGACTTGAACCCACACCATTTGGTTAAAGAGCATTCTCACACCACATGGGGTACCGCTAGGCTACAAGTCCTTAGTGCTACGTAGTATGTTTTCCGCTGGAAAGTGAACAAAAGAAATTCGGTGGTAATGGTATTATTTTGTACTAGAATGCCAACAAAATAAAGTGGATGTTAGACACATATTGTATCCTACACAGTGTTGACATACTGTTTCCAAATTTATATACAATATGCTTTTTTATAATTTTGTTTATCTTGGACTGGATAATAAATTTGAGTGTTCATGTGTCTGATGTTTTTCTTTTTTTTTTTTTTTTTTTATCGTTTAACATTTGCAATTCTTGGGCCCATTTATCTGTTGTAAGAAGTTAGTGTGTCATACATATTGAATCAATTGGGGATGGGAGTTATGCACTTAACATATTGAATCAGGGTCAAATTAACTATTGTCTCAGCAACTGGAACTTATTATAAATGGATGTTATTAGATGAAATGTTTATGTTTGTTGCAGGGTTTGAATGTGTATAGCATCCTTCTGCATGACACTTTGGTTATGTCTCGCGATGCTGTTAACAAGATTGTAGAGCGCATGCACACTCCCATTAAACGTTAAACCGGTCTCTAGCTGCATTCTGCTCACTATATGGAGGTAGTATGCTAAGAAAATTTCTGTCTGTTGGAATTCTGCGAACTTACCTTCACTATAACTTTGTAGCGGGTCTTGTTATAGATTTCATGGCACTTAGAAGACCATTATGTTTTGACATGAACAAGATAATGTTGGGAGAACAACTTATCTTAAATGTTGGAATAAGTTAGGAAGGGATTTTATGTCCTTTGTTCAGCAATTATTTCAATGAATTAAGGAAGACAGATAGGTAAAATGATCACTTTTGTTTCTAATTATGTTATTAATGGAACATACAATTTTGTCTACGCAGTTTTTAATGTTCACATTTGTGAGTAACATATGTCTAACCTTTATAAATATCGGCCATATAATAGTCAATGTCTACCTGCACCTATGGTCCGAACCAACTTCGATTGCCAGATTGCATCTTTTTACCATTAACTGAAGGTTTAGATTTGGTGGAGCACATATCTTAATTTAGGGGTGCCAGTTAAGTCGAGCTTAGCAATTCCATATCCAAGTGCTGGTAGTCCCAATTACAATCTAGATATTGAATTCTCAATTAACTATCACTTAGTACAATAAAGGGTGTCTTCAAATCTTGCTTTTACGATTAGTTTATCTTTGAAGAAGGCAAATATGCGACATCAGTGTGAATTGTATTGTCAAGAAAAGACCATGTTGCAATGTTCATGAGGGATCTCCAATTGCCCGAATGAGAAGGGTTGAAATTTTTATACAGTAGGATAAAAGGAGTACATGTATAATATCTGTTGTTGACTTCAATCTGTGTTTAACATCACTGTTAACTAGAGAAGACAAGTGTTGTTTGATTTGCATTATTACTATTAACTAGAGATGTGATTATCCTAGGCTCCTAGCAAGTTTCCGTCTTAATTTGCATTATTACTATTAACTAGAGAAGACAAGTGTTCTCTTCGTCATTCAGACATTTACCAATCTGACAAGTCGTTGTTTGATTTATGAGTATCATATTCAGCTAATTATATATCGTCTCACATGGTATGTCTGACCAAACATGTTTATTGTATTCTTACATGTTTACTATTCTAATTATAGTATTTATTGCAACCCATACCCCGCTCTGATGAGATTGGGTACGTTGTTGTTGTTTAGTATTTATTGCAACTTCTAACAAATGAAATGAATAACTCAAGAAATTTTCCATTCACTATTTCAATGTGCTAAAGTTAATGAGACATCGACCAATAAAATGTGTCAGGAACCAGTTGAAATTGTCCCACATCGGTGAGGGAGCAATATTTGGAGTAGTTTATAAGTTGGGGTGTTCGTGAACGTTTCAATCGAAGCTATTTGGTAACTAGATATATTTTGGTTTGGGCATTTCTTGAACCAAAACAACCGGTTATCCCGATGCTTTGGTTTTTCTCGATTTGCTATCCGGTTAACTGTAATTTCTTTAGCTAAAATTACCAGTTAATCCAATGTTTCGATTTTTCGCGATTATGCAATTCAGCTGTAAATGAAGTTATAAATAGTGACGGATGTTAGCAGGGATGAAGATTCAAGCATTAGACCCGGTGGGCGTTGTCAACGTCCCGGTGCTATAAGGTGAAGGAGGCAACAATGGTGGCCGGGCTGGCCATTAACTAAAAGGAGCTAAAATTACCAGTTAATCCAATGTTTCGATTTTTCGCGATTATGCAATTCAGCTGTAAATGAAGTTATAAATAGTGACGGATGTTAGCAGGGATGAAGATTCAAGCATTAGACCCGGTGGGCGTTGTCAACGTCCCGGTGCTATAAGGTGAAGGAGGCAACAATGGTGGCCGGGCTGGCCATTAACTAAAAGGAGTTGATTTGCACAATCCAATTTTTGATTGTCACATTTCAAAGTACAAGTACATTAACCATCCGGTGATATATGTACAACTATTTACAAGAGTGTGTCAATCAAAACTTGACTGTGCAAAATAACCTTCTTTAACTAAAGATTAAGTTTGGTGGAGCACATTGTTGAATTGAAGGATGTCATTTGGTTCGGGATAAGGGTTATTTGTGTCAGGTTCGTCGTGTTAGCTAATTAAGAAAATCACAATAGCAAGCAATCCCATATACAAAAGGTCTTCAAATTTTACAATCTCATATTCAATCAACTATCAATTACAAAAATAACTGTTCACACATGTGTTAAATGGGCACATACAAAATTAAAAAAAATTCCGTTTGCCAAGCTATTTGGATGTACTTGATACCCAAATAATAATATACGATGACTTCACTTAACATATTCTTCTATCGGTAACATGTCACTCCTTCCATTGATGCACAAAGTGGATGCATAATTGATATGTAGACTTTGTCGCCCCCATGTTTGATGATCCCGAAACTTTGAGAAAGACTTTATCAGGAATTTTTTTAAATGACCACTTTATGATACTAGAATACCAAAACAAACCGCACATATCCAATTTTACCAAAATGAACTTTCGACAAACATTCGTTAGATTTAAGACACCTGACACATCCAACATCTGATTAAGTAGCTGCCTGATGTTTATGTTGTGCGCATGATGCATATGCCAAAAATAAATACAAATCTTGGGTGCCCGATGCATGTAGCATATGCCTATGTGCTTGATGCATTTGCTTTGTGCGCCTGATGCACTGGTTAAACGGTATGTGCTTGCCAAACCATGCACGCTTCTTTTAAAATGTGAAACGAATGGTCAAAGTCATTTTTTGGATGTAAACGGTAAACCATGCGTGCTGACTTAAAAGATATTACAAAGTTAATATTTGTTGACAAACCAAACCATTTATTGCTTGTTGTTGGCTTTAAAACATAAGACATGTCGAAAGGACTAGTAGAAAGAAGGCATTGTAATGTGTGGTGAAAAAAGAAGTGTATTTTTGGTGTGATAGTGAAGATTATGGAGGGGTAGATGAAGAAATTTTAAATGTGAAATAAAAAGTTGTGTGTATTGAATAAAGTTGTGTGAATTGAAGTCAATGAATAAATATTAATGCGCCCAGGTTCGATTTGATAAAGTGAAGAAAATTGGTTTGAATTGATAACAGGAGTATATGACTGGTGTAATTAGTTTCTTTATAAATCATATTGTATACTTTTTACATACTCAAGTAGTCAAGTGCATTGCATCCTCTCTTTTCCTTTTTAGTTTTTATGTGGAGTGGGGAAGGGTTGAATGTCTTGTACTCTTGTTGAATGTCTAACACTTTTTTGCATTTTAATTGTCATAAAAGCCTAAATGGAGTGCTCTTTTACTTCTATCAACTTGAACAAGTCTTTTATACCTAAACTACATGGGTGGAGCTACATACAGCCGAGCGAACTCACTGAACGCGATATTTTTTTTTTTAATAATCTCAGTGTATCTTCGAAGGCGGTGCTTTTGTTAGTCAAGCTTTTGTTTAGTGTAATTCTAGAACGAAGAAAAACATTAGCTGGATTAGTTGGCTTCAAAGTCCTTTTTTAGCTATTATGTAATTTCGTTTTTATTGTAGCTCTTTGCTAGTTTCTTTTTACTAAAGTTATCGTTCAAAAAAAAAAAATCTTAGTGTATCATTGGTTTGATTTAGCATTAATTTTCGTTTCCAACCAACTGAACACACTAACATAACTAAAAGTACTTATTACTTATGTTACCTTTTTATACAAGTAGTTATCCTGGCAAGGTTACTTCCATCTTAATGTGAATTACTCATTACCGTACAACACAAGTGTCCTATTCTCATTCGACAAATCGTTGTTTGAGTTCCAGTTAAAGATTCAGCTGATCAAGTATCGTGTCAGATGATATTTCTGACCAACATGCTTTATGATTGTTCAAACCAAAATATTTCCTGTAATTGCTAAGTGGAAAATGAAATGAATGAACCTTAAGAAATTTTTCTATTTACTAATCCAGAAGGTGTAGTATTAAATTGCTGTTTAGTTTTTTGTGGGGAGGGTTTTGGGGTTTCATATGATGTGGTTTTCCTTTTGGACACGTCTAGTGACTCACATCAATTATATGTTGTTATTTTAGTTTACTGACAAAAACATCCTATACATATGTCCACATATCCTATCCATATGTCCACATAACTTTGAATGAACTTTATGTTGATACTGATGGGTGGACTTTGTACACGAAGAAATACTAAAACTCGTCTATTATGAATGCATTCGTTAATTTCACCAAGACATACAAATTACAAGTGCATTATTTTTAAGACATTGTTTCTAGTAAATTCAAGAGGCTAGGTATCGAATCCTTAAACTTTTGAGATCTTTAGTCCAATAAAATATTGATTTATTTGGGAGAAAATTGTCTCTTGGCAGTCCTTTGCTTGTAAATGCAAAAACTGTAAAAGCAAAAACTATATAACTCGTGACTAATTTTTCTTGACAAATTTTCTTTGACATGTGATTTTGTAACTATACGACTACATGGTACAAACATTAACGCAAGATTTCTTGTGCCATGTATGTAGTCCTATAGTTACAAAATCAATAGCCAAAAAAACATACTCACGAGTTTTATAGTTTAAGAACGAATGACAAGAGATTGAAATTTTACTGTATTTTTGAGTTTTTCTTGAACGGAAAGCGAAGGAAACTTGAAGAAAATACTAGGAAAATTTCTAGCATTTCACACCAAAATTATCCATCCAAATATGTTGGGCAGATTTACAAAATAATACTAGTAGTAGTAATAATAACAATAATAATAATAATAATAATAATAACAATAATAATAATAATAATAATAAATGCCCAAGCTATTATAATAATAAATGCCCAAGCTATTGAATATATAATGACCAATAAAACCCTCAATAATTAAACGTATTTTACTCATATTCGACTTTGTGATAAAGTTAACATGCTTAAAAAAGCATAAATGTAATTATGTTTCTTGTCCTTTCTTTTTTTCCCAACTCGAAACACAACATTCTTTATTTTTCTTTCGTTTCATTTCAACTCGAGAACATGAAATAAAAAAGTAAACTTCTTTCCTTTCAACTTCTTTTCTTTTCTCTTTTTTTACCCATCATTTCAAACCCTATATATGAAAACTCAAAAACGCAACGTTAAGATTGGCATGTGATAATATAATGTTTGTACTTTAGTTAAAGCAAATTGGTTGGAATTATTTCATAATTGCGGCACTGCTAATGGTTTTCCCAGTTAGGTTAGATAATCAATGTACCGAATATCACTAAGAATCATATAATCACTTTTCAAATGAAACTATTCGACCCTAATGCCTGTATTACACGTATATCTCCTTGGGATAAGACCAAGTGTTTATTCTTGTTTTAGGCACAAAGCAAGAACCCTTTCGCGTTTAAGTGGTTAGGTTTTTCTATGTATTTTCCATGCAAGTATGTGTTCCAATTTATAGGAAAACTGAAAGCCAAATAATGGAATTAAGATAATTAATCCGCCCATTAATTACATCATAATGTTCCTCCATTATAGGAAATAGTGGTTACATGACCGTTAAACGTGGTCATTATATTGCAGTTATAAATTCCCTTAAATAGGTCAAAGTTGTTACAAGTAAATTTTAATTCAGTTCTAGCGTGTGATGAGTGTGTAAATACTCATTATTTTTGTCTTATATGAACTGCCAAAACATCCAAAAACACCCAAATATGCATCAAAATACTGAAAATATCCCAGGGTTGTGTTTTATATGTTTTAGATGCAAAATGTTTGAAAACAAATGAAAAACGAACAAAGTTTGCACAATTGGCAGTTTCAATCCCTCAACTTTCAAAACTTGTCAAATCTAGTCCCTAAGCATTAATTTTGAAAGAAAATTCAACCAAAGTCCTTAGAAAATCACAAGTTGTCATAATTAGTCCTTTGATGAAAAGTTTCAAAAGTTTACAAGTTTAGTCCCTGAACTTTGCAAAAGTGTCAAAAATAGCCCCTGGGATTAAAATCTTTTGGAAAATAACAATTATGGTCCTTGTATTGTGAAACATTGGCAAAAATAGTCCTTGGGTGAAAAGTTTGGTGAAATTACATAATTGGTCCCTCAAGTTTCAAAGTTGGCAGAAAAGGTCCCTGGAAATCTCAAAAGTGGAAAAAGTCAACAAAGGTCCTCACACTATTCACATTTGGCAAAATTCACCCTTGGAATAACTTTGGAGAGTTGACAAAACCAGTCCTTAAAAAATCCAAATTTACAATATTGGTCCTTGTTATAACTACAAACCAAACCGGACCCTTTGTATTATAAACCCAAGTCCAAAAACAAACCCAAAGCCCCATTCAGTCCAACACCCTTCCCCTGGCCCATGTTTTCTTTCTTGGCCCAACAGCAAAACAAGCCCACACCCCCGTTATATAAAACTGAGGTTTGACCTCAGTCAAACCTTCACCCTTCCCTCCTTCGTCCCCCACCTCCCAACTTGCATAACCATCACCTCACCACCCCCCACCATCCCTGTCAATTCACACCGCCCAAACCACTACACCAAACCCTTCACCTCAGTATTTAATGCACCTCCCCCAATTGCTATATAAAACAGTGCAATTTGCAAACCTCCACTTTGGCACCAAAATAATCCAATGGTCCAGATTGCTCTAAAATGATCCAATGGCTCTACTTTCTGATGGGAAATGCTCAGAGGGGTGCACAAACCCTAATTGAAGCCTATATGAAGAAGGAGAAGGCAGAAGATGTAGTGGGTAATTTTATTAGTGTAATCTAGTGTCGAATTTAGTGTAAAACTCAAATTAGTTGTAATCTTTGGTTTTAAAAGCTTGTACTCAGTTCCTTTAATGTAATTCAACCTTTCTTCAATCATAATTCCAAGTTTCCTTTTATAATTCAGTTTATGCTATTTTTTCTTAAAATCTCATTTGTACTGTAGAAGTGTTTGTAGTTGTGTTTATGGACTCTTAAGCTCACATAAGCTCCTAGAAAGCTTATAAAAGCTTTTAGAAACCTTAAAATACAGTGTAGTATCAAAAAGAAAAAAAATACAAAAAATACAAAAAAAAAATTCAGTGAAAAATAAAAATTTGCAGGTTGAAGGTGATCACAGCTGGAGCACTGTAAATCTTGGATGGCAGTGGGTTAGTGGTCTTGTGGAAGGCCTATAGGATTGGTTATTTTGGTCCTTGGTTCTTGTTTCTAGCTGGAGTGCAAATTGTAAGCCAATACTTAATTTTTCGTTCCACTCAATTCTTGCTTGTTTACTGTTCTTTTGTATAAGTTTATGTTTCTTAGGTATGTTTAAGTAAATTTCTTGTTTAAAATTGGTACTTGCTAATCTAGATTTCATTTTGCTAAGCAATCTTGGTTTAACTGTCATTTTAACATAATAGTGATCTCTTAGTATTAGTTGTTATTGTTGATGTTTCAGTGTTCATTTCAGTTTGTCTCATCAATATCTGTGCTAATGAATTGAATTTATGGTCTTAATCTGTCACATGTTTTGAAAACCTAAAAATCAATCTGTGTTAGGAGTGTTTGGTTCAGTGTGTAGGATTGAGCTTGAGTTGCTTTTTGTAGCCTTTCGTAAATTCCCGTACGATTAGTAAATACATAAACTGGAATAAAGGTATTTCGTTATTTAAATATCCCTTTTTACGAGTGACAATTTTTTTTTTATGCATGACGTATTATGTGAATCTCTATGATATTGTGAAATGATCATTTACCTAGGAACGATGCTTGCACACAAACCTAGATAGTCTAAATTATCGCGAATATATTCTAAACGTTTATATTTTATAAAATACGTTTCGTTTAATTACCGTACAATATTTATATATTCCCGGAATCTATGAAAATTCTCGAGACTACCCACTAATATTATTGGACCGTAACCCGACCCGTGAAACTTGCTAAATGGGCCTACGTGACCCATTGGGCCTTAAACCCAACCACTAAACCAAACGGACTCCTTTTCTTTCTTTCTTTTCTTTCTCTGCTGGGCCGAAACACAAACACAAGCCCAAAGGCTTTATAAGCCCAAACCCCCCTTAGTTTTATTTTTCTTTTCTTTCTTTGTACCCGTCGAGTCCCACAGCCAAGAAATGCCCTCGTTTCTTTTGTTTTCGACACATGACACCAACATATCTTCACACATCTCGAATCACCACCAAGCAAGGAATCAGAAATGACCAAGTTTATAAAATGTTTCACTCGTTCACTATCTTAAATTTGGCCAAAGTAAACTACACAAATCATATGACCGAAATTCCAAAAACGTGTCACAAACACTCTAGCCACCACCCAACATGCCCAATGATCACTAAACTAACACTATGTACACAGTAGAGTGTCAGGAACAAATAGTAAACATTCCTATTGTTGCATGCATTCGATTGGTGAAAGTTTTGGTGCCACCACATGTATACGAGCCAACACAAATTCTTGTGAACCTTGTACCTATCTACACTTCATAAACTCGCTATATAAACATTCCCATGCAAGCTAAAACGAACACACACACACAAAACATACCAAAGATAGCTCTTTACGTGAAGATTTCAAGTCGAATTGGGACAGGAAGTTAGTGAAGCATACGAACCATAGAAGTGATCCTAAGAAGTGAACCTTGCTTGTCTCGTACCTTTGCTAGGCTGTGAACCTTCGTACCTTGATCCTTTGTACCAACTCGAACCCTACGTGAAGTTTTACCCACCCTTTTGAGGTGAGGTGAGCCTATTCGAAACATTTTTACCATTTGTTATCTCTTCTCTTTAAATTTTTGTACGTTCACTTTACCTATTTAATTCGAAATATAATAACGTAACGTATACATATTATTTTACATTCTAAATGCTAACGAGACTAGTAAACGAGGTACATAAAGTTTACACACTAAAAATAACTATTGCTTGATGTATTCGACACATTTTGTGACCACTTGACCCATTCGCATAAAATGAAAACACTTAGAAATTTTCTAAGTATTGAAACTATTTTGATAAACGATTTTGGCCAAACACTTTGACCTCGTAAAAGTCTTATTCAACACACGACCCATACTTTTTATTGCTCGACCCCATTGTCACCTTGGTTGACAAACGAATGACACATTTTATTCGACATATTAAACTTATTTGTACCCTTTGCTCGACCCTTTTCTACACGACCAAATCAGTTTTCTATAAAAATCTTATAAGTTAACGTGGGCTTATATTAAGCCCAATAAGCTCTAACAATAAGCTGGTCCCATAAACTTGTTCATAACATTTTTAGACTCATAAAATAAGCCCAAGTCCAGGCCCAAACGTTTCGAAAGCCCATTGGATCAAAAACCGTTATTGGGCCCTTAACTTGTCTCGTTAAGGCCCAATAAGGGAAATAAGGACTTTTTAATGAAATAAGCTATTGAAATAGGCTATTTAGAACCTACTGAGCTTATTGAAAATATAAAAATGTTAAACTTTGAATCTAGGGAATTTTTGGACTAATTTTGCAAATTTTTCATAACTGAGGACCAAAACTGCCAAATTGGGAAACTATGGGTACAAACTGTCAAATCTGAAACCTTTGAGTTCTAAACTGTTAATATTGAAACTTTTGGGTATTAAATGTAAATGTGATACTTTTTGGACCTAAAATGAAACAATATTTAATTTTGGACTAACGGTGTAAAATCTATATCGTTAGGGTCATAATTGTAAATTGGTGAAACTTAAAGGATTTTTCTGTAAATATTATTTTATAAAAATAATATTAATGCTTATATGGAAGAATGTGTATTCGAAATTAAAGAACGGAATAAGTTTTTATATACGTTATATAATTAATATTAACGATATATAACGAAACGTACTATATTTCTTTATTCGTGAATTACTCATATGACTTAATTACGATAACTTTCCGTCAATCATCGATCAATGTACTTACAAGTTATATTTATATATAACTTTGCTTTTGAACTTAAGGCATTTAACAAACACAAGATTTGTTCGTAATTGAATAACTAATATTCGCGATAAAACTGGACTTAGACTATCAAACTGAAACTTGCATTATCTTTTAGGTTGTGTGTGAAGCCGTTGCCTTGCTTTGTTGAGATTACAATACAACTGTACTACTGAGGTGAGTTCATAGCCCACTTTTTAGCTGTTTTATGTGGGGGGGATACATGCTTAAAAACCGAACGCAAGTCTTTTATTTTGGTATTAATATACCGGCTGACCATTCTTATTGCTTAAGTAGCTATTGCCAAAAGACCCTCGATCATGAACCTTAATCACTTGATGAGTGAACGTAAATAATGGTGGATAGATCTATTTGGGGCTGACAATCCCCGTTTGGTCGTTGGAGAAAACTACCAAATGCACATTATTTTGATAACATAGGTTACTGGCAAAGACCTATCTTGGGGGCATATTTCTATATTGCGTCATATTATTAAATATGATTGGCTGTCAAATCGTTGTGTGTCATGAGCTTAATGCAATAACGGATATATATATGTGAATTGTTTTCAACTTGTTTGATTGCATACGTTGCAATAAATGACTATATCTTGTGTTCAACTGTTTAACTTTCAAACCTATGAATGTCACTCAACTTTATGTTGACTTTTAGCATGTTTATCTCAGGAATTAAGCAAGAAGGACCATGAAGGCACGGAGTGGGCATGTGGACTTAAACAAATACTTTATTTCATATTAAATAAATGTGTTGTTGAAATGTGAACATCTTAATATATGGTATTTTGAAATAAAGTAAACTTTTAAACATCACTTTGTGTTGTTTCTGTGATTGTGAAAAGATCCTCGAAGTAACACCCAAAAGTCTTCCGCTGTTATAAAAAAAGTCTTCCGCTGTAAATTATAAAAGTCTTCACCTGTCATGGTTAAATTTTGGGGGTGTTACAGATTGGCATCAGAGCTTCGGTTATAGCGAACCAAGTGTTTTTCAAACATTGGACTATAACTACATTTTTGAAAATGGACCATTTTACAAAATACCACATTATGCCCTCCGTGCCTACGAGTATCCGAACATCTGGTAGAGATGATTTCTTTTATGACTTCTTGTAATATTAACATGATTATGATTTTGCTAATGACTTGTATTTACTAATCGGGATTATTACAGTATCATGTCTTCAGTATCCAAAACCATTGACTTATCATCAGATTCGGAGGCTTCACCTCCAGTACCCTCTAGTCTCATCCAAGATCAGCTACCTCAAACCTATGATCCAGTTTCTGCAGGAAAAGTTTTCCAGCACACTGAGGAAAAAGAAACCACTCATGAGCAAGTGAATGTACCACCAACAGTTCCGGTTATGACTGAACCAACCATTTACTATCAGCAGACCACTACTGTGCCGATATCATTTACTATACCACCATCAGCATCACCACCTACAGTGACTCATAGTGTACCAGTATCACCAAAACATAGGACTTACCATGTTCGACCAACTTCATCAGATCCAGGTATTCGAACAGAAAACCGTAGAAGAAGAAGAACTTACAAACGGGTGAACTCCCGTAATTGGTCTTATCTGCTACCGATTATTCGATACTGGCGATCTCAGGAAGGAAACCCTAGCAAAAGAGAACTTGGGGAAAGCTCTGCCTCACTTCCAAAAATACTTCCGGTTACTGGGGAACCTATTCACCATACCATACCTCTACTGGCAACTAGGATTGCTAGGCATGAAGATCGATTGAATGATATTGTTAATGTAATTAATGGTCTTCCATGTGGACATATTACCGAGGATGTTAACAATCTTATCATTGGTCAGATGGCTGTGGAAAGTAAGGTTGAACAGATAAAAACCGAGTTCAGTGAGTCCATGGAGTTTATTGCAGCACTGTGTTCAGCTAATGTCACTATGGGAGACGTATTAACATCTTTTGATCATGAGTTGGAGCAAATCAGTGCACAGAACTTCTCTCTCAGGCGTGCGATCCAGGAATCCTATGCCAGAGAACGGACTAGAGACCGAACCATCGAGACCTTGACCACTAAGATCACCGAGCTCCAGCGTCGTATGGATGAAGTGTCAGGAAAACCATAAATCTGAGACTCGTCAATGTCAATGCCATATTAATAAAATGCTTGCCGTAATGTTTAGTAAACAAAATTAGACAAGTTTTAATAAAGTGTTGTAATAATTGGCATTAGATTTATGGAAACCTTATCTTTATATTACGCTGTGATGTTCATGATATGTTGGTTCAAGCAGGTCAAACCCATATTCACCCCATGAACATGTCGTACCAATGTTTGGACACGACTTAGCCCAAAATTTTCGTTGACTACGACCCATTTTCGAGTACATTATTATTAGAAGAGATGCTAACATGACTTAGCTATTTCTAAATATGTGCTTTCTGTCATTTTAATAGAAGCATGGCCCGTACAAGGAGAGCAACAGCTGCACCTGCACCCGCAGCTACAGTAACTATGACACCCGCAGCTATGCGACAAGCAATTGCGGAAGGCGTCAATGCGATCCTAGATGAACGAGCCGCGGCACAACAAGCTCAAAATGGAGGTATCGGCGTGCAAGCAGCACCTGCAGCTCGTCGATGTACCTACAAAGACTTTATGGCTTGTATACCCACATGTTTCAAAGGAACCGAAGGAGTGACGGAATTAGCTCACTGGTTCGAGAGGAGCGAAACTGTCTTCCAAAGAAGTGGTTGTCTTGAAAGCGATAAAGTCATTTTCGCCACAGGTACTCTTATGCAAGATGCCTTGTCTTGGTGGAATGCTACTGTGCAAACATTAGGAGCAACAGCAGCATACCAGATTTCTTGGACAGAATTCAAGGCAAAAATACTAAGGAAGTATTGCCCACGTTCCGAGATAAGAAAAATTGAGGATGAATTTCATGACCTAATAGTGAAAGGAGTTGACCTAAGAGCTTATAACCGAAGGTTCCAAGAGCTCAAAACACTATGTCCATCCAAAGTGCCAGATCTCGAGAAGATGTTGGAGAAATACATCGAAGGACTCCCTCGAAGCATAGAAGGGGATGTCACTGCCTCAAACCCCACAACCTTAGAAGCCGCTATGGAAATAGCACAGAAACTACTGGACCGAGAGGTTAAGTACAATGAACACAAAAGGAAACTGGATGACAAGAGAACCACACACCACAACAACAACTACCAGCACGGCAGTACCAGCAATCACCGTAACTACAACAACCAAGGCAACAATCGAAACCACAACCAGTACCACTCCAATAGAAACACCCATCATCAACAACAGAACAAAAGGCAAGAGAACAACAAGGCCTTTGTTGCTACAGAAGGCGGGGGATACAACGGTTCGAAACCCCAATGCAATCGATGCAAACTACACCATGAGGGTCCTTGCACCATTAAATGCCACAAATGCCAAAAGATTGGACATATGGCTAAGAACTGTAGAATCCCTGCCACTGGAAGCAACACACAAATCATAACTCCCACGTGTTATGGATGTGGAGAAGTAGGACACATCAGGAGCCAATGCCCAAAAAGGAATGGACAGAACAACGCTCGAGCAAGAGCATACATAATGGGCGATGGTAATGCACCTGATGTTGTCACCGGTACGTTTTTAATCAATCATCATAATGCTAGAATATTATTTGATTCTGGAGCGGATAAGAGTTTTGTGTCAGATACGCTTGCACCTTTACTCGATGTTACCCCTTCTAATCTAAGTACCACCTACGAAATCGAAATGGCTAATGGTAATTTGATAGGCACCAGTTCTGTTATGAAGGATTGTACTCTGACTTTGTTAGAAAAACCTTTTTCTATTGACCTTATGCCTATACAACTTGGTAGTTTTGACGCCATCATTGGTATGGATTGGTTATCCGCACATCATGCTAGAATACATTGTGATGAGAAAGCTGTCCACATTCCATTCGAAAATGAAACTCTCATTGTTCAAGGAGACAAAAGTAAACCTCGATATGGAATTATCTCATACCTTAGGATGATAGAACATGTGAATGAAGGATGTCAAGCATTCATGGTTCACGTTACGGAAGATAAGTCGACCGAAAAGCGACTTGAAGATGTTCCTATTGTTAGAGACTTTCCAGAAGTATTTCCTGAAGATTTACCTGGTCTTCCACCTAACCGTCAAGTAGAATTTCAGATCGAATTAGTACCTGGAGCAGCACCAGTAGCTAAAGCACCCTATAGGTTAGCACCCTCAGAAATGAAAGAATTATCGGAACAATTAAAGGAATTGTCTGATAAAGGATTTATTCGACCAAGCTCATCACCTTGGGGAGCCCCGGTCCTATTCGTCAAAAAGAAAGATGGATCCTTCCGTATGTGCATCGATTATCGAGAGTTGAACAAACTTACGGTAAAGAATCGATACCCATTACCCTGAATCGACGACTTATTTGACCAACTGCAAGGATCAAGTGTATATTCGAAAATCGATTTAAGGTCAGGATATCACCAACTAAGAGTTCGGGAAGAGGATATTCCCAAAACTGCATTCAGAACGCGCTATGGACATTATGAGTTCCAAGTAATGCCATTTGGTTTAACCAACGCACCAGCAGTTTTCATGGATCTAATGAACAGAGTGTGCAAACCATATCTAGATAAGTTCGTGATAGTATTCATTGACGACATCTTGATCTACTCGCACAACGAGGAAGAGCATGCAGACCACTTGAAAATCATTCTAGAATTACTCAAGAAGGAATAACTGTATGCTAAATTCTCGAAATGCGATTTTTGGATTCGCACCGTGCAATTTTTGGGGCACATAATAAATAGTCAAGGTATTCATGTGGACCCTGCAAAAATAGAAGCCGTCAAAGGGTGGACATCACCTACAAACTCCACAGA
>LBNU01019499.1:1941-29917 GCA_014162995.1 Artemisia annua
TAGGGTAAAGGTTTTACCTTTCAATTTCTATAATTAAGTTTTAGTGTAATTTAGCCTTTCACTAAACTTGAATTCTAGAATTGAAAGTAGAAACCTTTACTTAGTTACTAGAGCTCTCTTTATGTCAACAAGCTCTAGCTTATCAGAGATAGCTAGGTAAAAGTCCCTCTTGCCCCTCAATTGTAGGCAACTTCAAAGCTCTCCACAGTCAATTGCATAGGTTACCATGTGTTGTTTTGTTTTCTGAATTTTTTTTTACTTTTTATGTTTCTTAAGATTACTATTTAACCTAAGTGAGCTTATGACACAGTAACATTAAGCTTAGATCACATTAGAGCTAAAACAGATTTTGAAATTGAAATTGCCAAACACTGAATTGAACTGAAACCTTAAATTTTTTGATTGATAAAAGGATCCAATTACACTATAGAAACATTAGTACAGCTTTTGGAAAAGCAATTTAAACAACTAAAACTGAAATTACATTAATTCGACACTACTTAGACTAATCTAAGATCATGCCTTCCTTTCTTGCTCCTCTTCTATTTATTAAGCATTGGAAGATTAGTTTCCTTTGGATGTCTCTGAGTGGAATTCTTTGACCATTGGGGGATGCTTCTGAGGATTGATCCTAAGCCCTTGGTTGAGTTTTTTGGCGCCAAAATGGGTTTTATAACCGTTTCTGTTTTTAATTGCAAGAGGGGGTGGTGTGCACTTTATTTGGTAGTGGGGGTTAGGTGCGAAGTGGTGAGTGATCGGTTTGGCGGTAGGGGTGGACTGGCAAGTGGGGGTGTGGCAAGTTGGCAGGTGTGAGCATGATTTAGGTGGGAACCGGGGAAGGAGAGGAGAGGGTGGTTTATTATTTAAACGTCGGGGGTTGGGTTGGGCTTATGGGGTTGGGCCCAGAGAAAAAAAGAAAAGGGAAAGGGGTAGTGGCTGGGGGGTGTTAAATGGGGTTAAGTGTTTTGGCTTCTATGGGTTTAAGATCGGTTGGGTTTATATAAATCCAAGGACCTTTTGTGTAATTTCTGATTTTTGGAGGTTGGGTTTGTGATTTTTCCAAAGTATTCACAAGGGTTAATCTTGCCATATGTGAATAGTACAGGAATATTGTTTGATATTTTCCATTTTTCAAAGTCCAGGACCATTTCTGCAATTTGTGAAAACTTCAGGGACCAAAACCTGGTAATTTTTCCAAAAATTTTCCACAAGGACCAAATTATGTCATTTAATGAATATGCTACAAGGTTTATTTTTGTATTTTTACTTTTTAAATTCACCAAGGACTATTTTTTGACATTTTTCAAACTTGGAGGGACCAAAAGTTGGTAAATTTGTGATTTTTGATATTCAAATCATTGTTTTGACACTTATGAATCCCAAGACCTTTATGTATTTTGCATATTTTGGAATGTTCAGGAACCTAGTTGCCATTTTGTGGAAGGTGAGGAACTGAAACTGCCAATTGTGAAATTTGTTTTTTTTTATTTGTTTTCAAACATTTTGCATCTAAGATTAAAAACACACTTTGGAATATTCTCCATTATTTTGATGCATTTTTGGTGTTTTTTGGATGTTTTTGGCAGTTCAGTTAATGAAAAATGATGAGTATTTACATACTCATCACTCTTTCTCTCTACATTCTTTCTTCTAATCATCTTAATTTATCTTGTGTTCTTGTTAAACAACTAACATCTATTGAAAGAACAAATCTCCTTGCAAGGAAGAATTCAAGAAACCTATCCACTCTTGTGATTGTGTCAGGGTCTATTTTTATATTTACCCTTTCTTTACATCGAGTCTCTAGCGTTAGGTTAGGCTTGGTTGTTATAACAAATAATATTCATTCGATTTTGGGTTGTAAGGGAAGTCTTGTGTCTTGTGACTTAAGCCTAGTCATTGGGCTGATTTAGTTGGGGTTGGTTGATTCCGGTGGAAGTTTTGTAGGTGGTCTTGGTGACCTTAGGTGAGTCTAATCGCGATGATTCTTTCTGGTGTTTCCGGAGGGCGGAATCCGTGGGAGTAACTCCTTCTTTGTGAGCATCGATATTGGTGAATATTGGTGGAGTGAATTGTAACGGTTTGTAGTCCACCGAAAGGATTATACTAGTGGAATAGTATCATGTCGTGGATTCTCAACTGGACGTACGAATGGTATAAACCCCCCATCCCGAACCAGTATATATCGTGGTGTCTCTTTACTCGCTTTATATACTTTGGATTGTGTTAGTGGTTGTTATTGTCTAGACCACTTGGTTCTTCTTGGCTTAAAGTTTATAAACATCTAAAAGGCTAAAGAAACCGTATTCAACCCCCCCCCCCTCTACGGTTCTACAAAACCTAACTCTTATCTCTTTATCTTATCACTTCCAACATCAAACCCTAAATTTTTTCTTCTCTTTCACGGAATTAAAAAAAGATAATTCGATGGTGTGACCCGGCGGTTTCAGTTGTTTGCAATTTTTAAGTAAGATCTACCACTAATATACATAATCAGTTTAGGCAAAGATTGATTTTTACATAATTGATGATTTCCATGTAAGTATGTAACACTTTTGCGTAGTGTTTTGTATGTTGTAATCAAAGCCGGAATGAAAAAGATTATTACGATGTAATGAAAAAATGTTGTTTGTTTACATTTCTAGAATGTAATTATTCATTACAAGGAATGACCCATTACACCAAAACCATTCCTTAGGGGTCCCCTACTTTTTTTTCATTACATCTTGTAATGTAATCAAAATTACATAAAACTCCATAATTAACTAACCACATTAATAAACTTCCTATCAACAATGGGTATTTTAGTCTTTTTATCACCGATTCCATTACGTCTTATCATACAAACCAAACATGATTAATAACGACAATGAATCATTACATTACACTATTTATTCCATTACATCGTTTATTCCATTCATTTGACATTTCATTCCGTCCTACCAAACGAACCCTTGATGTTTCATCTCTTAATGTTTTATGATTTGGTATTGTTTCGAAGTTGCCGGTTGGAGATGATAGTTGGAAGAAAGAAGATATTCATTAAGAAGAAGTGGCTCATCAAACACGTATACAAATTAAAACCCCATACGCGACACATTCAAATACCGAAAGTATTTGAGAAGTAAGATTTCTTATAAAAGAGGAGCTGCCAAGTGATAGTGTTACCAGAAATCTAGTGATTGAGTAAAGCTCCTACTGAATAGCATATTAGATCAATAAATCAAACTTGAAAGAGCACAAGTTTGTAGATCAAGAGTAAAATCTTGTAGTTGCTTGGAATGCTCTGGTAAGACTGAAATATGTCTTACGAGAAGAGCAATTAACAACTGTTAAATAGATTAAGTTAATGTACTCAAGGCAAGTTGTCCTTAACTGGAGAGAGAGGGATTGTAAGTTCAACTCATAGTTGAGCAACGAAAGCAAGAGTATGTTATAATTTAACTTTTTGATCATTTAACTAAAGATTACAAAGCATGTCAGGAATGACAGACCAAAAGCGATCTATGTAGGAGTTCCTAGTATTGCGATAGTCAGTAGGAGGTGTCAAGGTCATTAAACGAGAGGAAAAGTTCTCAAAGGAGCAAAATAGTCTGGCACGGTAGGACGTCTTGATCTTGAGTTGTTGTGTAACAATTAAAGAAGCCATGTGACTTAAAAGATTTGAAGTCTAGACTACAAATCAATGNACGATGTAATGAAAAAATGTTGTTTGTTTACATTTCTAGAATGTAATTATTCATTACAAGGAATGACCCATTACACCAAAACCATTCCTTAGGGGTCCCCTACTTTTTTTTCATTACATCTTGTAATGTAATCAAAATTACATAAAACTCCATAATTAACTAACCACATTAATAAACTTCCTATCAACAATGGGTATTTTAGTCTTTTTATCACCGATTCCATTACGTCTTATCATACAAACCAAACATGATTAATAACGACAATGAATCATTACATTACACTATTTATTCCATTACATCGTTTATTCCATTCATTTGACATTTCATTCCGTCCTACCAAACGAACCCTTGATGTTTCATCTCTTAATGTTTTATGATTTGGTATTGTTTCGAAGTTGCCGGTTGGAGATGATAGTTGGAAGAAAGAAGATATTCATTAAGAAGAAGTGGCTCATCAAACACGTATACAAATTAAAACCCCATACGCGACACATTCAAATACCGAAAGTATTTGAGAAGTAAGATTTCTTATAAAAGAGGAGCTGCCAAGTGATAGTGTTACCAGAAATCTAGTGATTGAGTAAAGCTCCTACTGAATAGCATATTAGATCAATAAATCAAACTTGAAAGAGCACAAGTTTGTAGATCAAGAGTAAAATCTTGTAGTTGCTTGGAATGCTCTGGTAAGACTGAAATATGTCTTACGAGAAGAGCAATTAACAACTGTTAAATAGATTAAGTTAATGTACTCAAGGCAAGTTGTCCTTAACTGGAGAGAGAGGGATTGTAAGTTCAACTCATAGTTGAGCAACGAAAGCAAGAGTATGTTATAATTTAACTTTTTGATCATTTAACTAAAGATTACAAAGCATGTCAGGAATGACAGACCAAAAGCGATCTATGTAGGAGTTCCTAGTATTGCGATAGTCAGTAGGAGGTGTCAAGGTCATTAAACGAGAGGAAAAGTTCTCAAAGGAGCAAAATAGTCTGGCACGGTAGGACGTCTTGATCTTGAGTTGTTGTGTAACAATTAAAGAAGCCATGTGACTTAAAAGATTTGAAGTCTAGACTACAAATCAATGAACGTGCAACTACATCGCGGTTCAAGAAGGCTTGTACTGAAATTATCAAGGGCTTAGGAGATTCGGTAACAAGGATTCACGGTTCTTAAATTGTTGGAATAATTCCATTTTACCTAATCCTGTAAAATGAAGTGCATTGTTGAGTGCTAAGTTGAGTGTGTTACGAATTTAGCTAAGTATATCATCCAGTAATACTAAATTCGTTGGTACCAAATCTAACTTAGGTGCATTAACAGTAAGACACCTGAGAAGGTATGGATAGTGAGGCTAAAGGGTCCTCCTGAAGAGGACCGTCGAGAAGTTTTAAAAAGTAGTGATATACTCCCATCACTTCATAATACGAGCTAAATCAATCGCCAAGGAACAAGGTTCGCGAGTCAGCCATGACAAGAACCATGTAAACCCAAGTCAAGCCAGACCAGGTAACATCTCTCAGGTCGCATAGTACATATGCATGAGACAATCGTCCCCAAATGTAATTAACGGTTAAGACGTACGGGTTTGACATGCCACAGTGGGGAATATACGACCAACATTATAGAAAGAAGAGCACTCTCCTGTACGAGCCAATGAAAGAAGGCCACCCGTCCTCCTTGTATGCTCTCTAGATGATCAATACTTGGCTCCATTGTTGATTACACTTCAAGGGTTTATCTCTAAACCCTACTTGTCTATCTATAAATATATAAGGCATCATACACAATTTTAATAAGTTTTCACACACTTGGGCAAATATTGCTTCATAGCAGTCTTGTATGGTTCTTGTTTAAGTGTTACCCGAGCTTCTTAATCTCAATCAATTCATCTGGTCCTTACCGTTCAACACAGGAAACCACACAACAAAATCATTCTCATCCCATCTCTTAAACCGATTTAAATATCATGCCTAAACAACGACAAATAGTTATACTTGCAAATTTGTAGTTCTGATGTAACCTTTGATGTAGCACTTAAGAGTTTAATTTAGTCATTACGAGAAAAAAAAATGTCTATAGAGTAAAAACGAAAAATGATTAGAGTTTTAGAATTAAAAGATGATTTAAGATCATTTGAGGACCAAACTTTTTTTACATACCAAGGGACTAATCACCACCCTCTATCTTCCCTCCATCTTTATTTGATCTAATGGATGAGATTAATCCTAACAATTTAAAAAACCCACTTTCATCCTTTTTTTTCAAATATTAATATTTTTCAAACCGTTAATCGTTAAGCGAAAAAAAATATACTGTTACGACGAGCATTTAATTATCTTTCTATAGATATGCATTGTGATATACTTTCGACAATTTTTTTTTCGTTTTTTTCACGTTTTTTTACGTGGCCGAAAAATATCATATGTGATATATCATATATGATATTACATATCATATATTCTATGAACATCTATTAGAAGCTTGACTTCGAAAACACAAAAGAAAACCTCATCATCGATCTATTAGAAGCTTGACTTATTTAAAGCGCTTATGGGGTGTTTGGGATTGCAGCGTTTGGGAAAGAAAATAAAAGGCTTGATTATTTGCGTTTCAGAAGCATTAAAACACGGTTTTGGAAAAGCAGATCCATACATGCTTTTTTAGAACGTGATTTTTATTTCTTTGCCAATTTACCGAACTGCCCGCATCCATCTTCTTCTTTTGTTCATATTAATTTAACTTTTTGCATTTCTTGTTCACCTATCTGAATATTTTGTTAGTGTGAGAAATAGATATTTTGAGAAAGACGAAAAGAGGCGGAGGCAGAACAAAAAGATGTAACCTTGATTTTAACTTCATATACTTCGTTATATCAGTATAAGCACAGTAACAATAGATAGATTCTATAGGTCTATGTTGTAAAGCCCATTAAGTAACAAAAATATAACTCACTATAATTTCTTTTATAAATTGTAAAGCCCATTAAAGCCATTAAGTTCAATTCCTACTAGGTGCAAACAACCTTAAGTGGCCACGCCAATCTCCTGAAAAGGGAGGGCTTCACCTGGTTTGAGTCTGTGTGGTGGTGGGTTCAATCCCCGTGGATTAGTCGGCCAAAAAGGTCAAAAACCATGGTTATCAATCAAAAAAAAAAGTCTTAGAAGTTTAGTTATAGAAAGTTAAGTTTGATTAATTCAATAATATATAATAATTTCCTTTTTGTTAATTTTACAAGGTAATTATTTATTAATTTGATTTGTCAAACACTTTGAAAACTTATTATTTGATTATTACGTTATCAAACATCATAATTAAATGCAAACACTATGTTTTATAATCACGTTTTATAACAGCTAATTATCTAATTATGCGTTTTCAAAACTCATAATCAGTTTTCAATAAGCATTCACAAACACCCCCTTAAAACACGAGCATAAAAACATAACATACGCAACTTAAAAGACCAGCATGGTTAAAATTACTCAAATATAAAATTCTCACAATCTATAAAGTTGTTGTAACGAAAAACATAAAATTAAAAGATATTTATCGCCGAAAATTTTATTACAGGGTACCCGCCGCCGCATCGCGCGGGTACCCTGCTAGTGATATGTAATATCATATATGATATATCATATATGATATTTTTCGACCACGAAAAAAAACGTGAAAAAAACGAAAATTTTTTTTTGTCAAAAGTATATCACAATGCATATCTATAGAAAAATAATTAAATGCTCATCGCGATGGTATAATTACTTTCGCTTAACGATTAACGGTTTAAGAGATATTTAAATTATAAAAAATGGGTGAAATATTAAATGCTTTTAATCTCAACCATTGATTTCTTTTTAGATGGATGGTGGGGATGAGTCCCTTGGTATGTAAGAAAAGTTTGGTATTTAATATAATATTTAAAGTATTAATATATGTGTGGATGTTGTTATAATTTTTAATTAAATGTATATTAAAAATCGAACTTTACTGATTTTTTAAGTTTTTTCCAAAAGAAAAAAGGTTTCTCTTTTTGTATATAGTAGAGATTAACTTGTTTAAGATGTTTCATTTTTGACTTCTTGATCAATTAGAATATTCACAAAAGATGCAAATATTTTAAGGATGCAATTAAAATCGTGTTTGTTGATATGAACAAGCACATAAAAATTATATCATATGGTTTAAGTTTATATTCATAGACTAAACTTTATGACTAAACACATATAACTACAAACAAGCGCATAAAAATCAATTATCATATGGTTTAAGTTTATATTCATAGACTAAACTTTATGACTAAACACATATAAATACAAATATCCCCAACCCTAGCCGAACTACTGCATGTTATCAAACATCCTAGTAGTAACATCTACAATTATTTGGTTGAGCATATGTCTGATAAACACTTGGTTATATATGTCAACTTAGATTCAACGGTTTTGTATTTAACATTTGGTCAAGCCTTCTTCTACGGTTTTACCATCATCATTGTCACATTACTTCCGATTTTTATCAAGTTTGCTATTTCATTTCTACAATTACGATAGTCAGGAAACTTGTGGTAGTTAGTATTCTCGGCTCTTGCTCATTCCAGTTGGTGCCCCACTGGACTAGGAGAGTTGTCAAAGCTATTTCTTGTGAGGTGGATAATGGCTGGTGCCAAAAGTCACCCGGAGTCAAGGTGTTCCCGCCAATTCACAACTTTTTTTAAACAACCAACAGGTATTTCTTAGCATTTGGATAAAGTTACACTAATGCATATACGTTTGTGGACTACTGGACTATGGTCATGTTTGGCAACACCTTTTTGGAAGCGTTTAAGAGCGGTAAGCGACAAGCGATAAGCGTTCCAGTCTTAACACTTGTTTGGCAACACTGCTGCTAGCGTTTAACAACACCTCAAAAGCTTGCAATCTTAATGCTTCTTAAAGAAGCTTTCCAATATACCGCTAGCGTTTACTTTTAATATTACCAATTTACCCTTAAAAAATAACATTCATTCATAAGTATATGCCCATTTACGTAATTTTACATTTTATAATTACAACTACAGCTACGTTACCAAACACGTTTTTTAAACAAGCAACTAATGCTTACTGCTACTGCTTACTGCTACAGCTTACTGCTTATTGCTACTGATTACTGCTACCTGTCGCCAAACATTAGCCTATATCATTTGAAAAGGATTATTGCCTACTGTAAATAAATTGATCATATAAGATTTTAATACACTGTCAATCTGTCACATTATACATTGTGGTAAGATACTATATAAAGTGATGAGCTACATAAACATAAGCCCATTTAAATAAGCTTTCTTAAACAACTATGGAAACATCTCAACATGGACTACATAAAGGAGACATCTAGAAGACATCATCATTTGACAATATATACATTCTATAATTACATACCAATTTTTTTAATATCTTTTATTGATAGAAAACATATCACAATAGACAACTTCTTTTAAGATTTGGAGCCATAATTAATAAGATTGATCGGTGGCTATAATCGTTATATTTTATCTTAGCTTTAAATTATTTTATGTAGCTATGTTTTAAATTACAAAACAATATTGATATTTACAATAACCCAGGCAAATAACATTCAAAACTTATAATGAATTGTTTGTTTAAATTATACTACGTATATAATTTTCTAAGAAACTAAAATCAAATTTAACTATTGCAAATATCAAATCGCTTAAGTCAAATATCCTTTTTTAAAGAATTTATGATTCAAAAAGTCCCCACATCCAACACACAACTTCTGTCTCAATCATTTCACCTTATTTTTATACTTGTACTTATTTACATTAGAAAAAGAACAATGCAAACCATACTTCCTAGTTCCTACACACATAGCATTTTTTATATGTAAAAATTCTTGGAGGACAAAAATCAAAAGGTATAAAGTTTAGTAAACTAAAAGCCATGCATAGGTAAAAAGGGTAAATTTGAATAGTTAAATTTTCCCATAAAATTTTGCAATATCTAGGAAAACAGGAATGAATGTATAATGTACTATCGCACACAAAAATAGCAACAATCAACTTACATGTAAACAGAAAATATTTTTTTGTACGTCAAAGAAAACTTGCACTCCGTATTTAAGTTTGAGTGTTTGACCATATATTGTCCCAAAAGATAGTTCAAAAAAGAGAAGATATGTCTCATTAATTCACAAAGAAAATCTTCATACATTTAAGAAAAAAAAAAATGATTTTTTTTAACAGCTAATTGTACATGCAATTTGACAGCCATTTTTTGAAACAACAATGGATGATCAAGAACATTTTGGGGGCCATGCTAGACCCACATAAAGAGTCTACAAAAATATAATCAATTTGCTGAAGTGTCAGCGGTTGATTGGTGTAATCATAAAGATGAGAGAGAAACTGTCATAAAATACACCGTTCACCGCTGACACGTGTGGATTCTTCATGTGTGTCTACCATGGCTCAACATCTAATTCCTATATGATAATACCAGTGTTGCAAAAATCGGCCGAATCGGCCGATTAATCGGTAATCGACTCTGGAACTTGGAGGGATTTCCAAGGTAATCGGCCGATTAATCGACCGAGTCAAAAAAATCGGCCGATTAATCGGTCAAAAATCGCTAATCGGCCCTCGACCGCCTCAGTACCGATTCACGATTTTTGCAACATTGGATAATACTATTTTATTTTATTTCTGTCATTTATTTATTTATTTTTTATTTACTTGATTAATGAGTATCTTGAACACAGGCAACAATAAATACCACGTATATCTTTGAAGTAGTTGGAGATTTATGATGTTTAAACTTTAAAGAATTGAAGTTAATACTTTTCATATGAAAGAAGTCAATACGAAATTGGTTAGAACATTATCAATAAATGATGTTGGTATTTAATTTCGTACTCTTTTTGACAAGACGAGATGAATGGAAATTAATAATTTGCGTTTCTATAAAATGTGTAGATATAAATCATACAATCGTTGTATTCCCATGGTGTATCTAATTTTGCTTTGATATATGATGCCATATTAATAAGCTTTTTAGGAAAAGTAAGATAAAATGGAAGAGTCATGAGGCTAAACCTATGAACAAAGTGAAAAAACTGGTTGTTGAGTAACAAGTTGCCAATTATCTGTTCGTTAATGCCATATGGTGATAGCTTCTATAGTTTTATTGTGACCCCTTTGATAGCAATGAAAGTGTGTAAAGAAATAAAAACTTGCGTTTTCTTTTCTTAATTGTTGTAGATATAAGTCCAATACTAACTGCAACCATAAATCATAAATATTGTGGTAACTTTCTGTCACATTAACGTCTCGTCAGCTATCTTTTCAAGACCATACTCAACTATAATTTGTTAATAAGACGACTGCCACCACAACCAAAAACATACCTCACAAAAACTAATAAAAAAAAATAATACACACACAAAAGAGAATGAAACTTTCGGTTGGCAGGCCAACCATTACTTTGAAAAGGTTGTGGGTGACCGGTCACCAATTCGGTTGGACTAATGGAGGAAACGCGGTCACCAATTTGGTTGGGGTCAACCAACCGAGCCATTAGCATTAGCCTAAGGTTTTTCCCTGTTCGGAGAGAGTACGAGTTGACTCCTACGTACGTGGTTTATTCAGGTATCTGTGACTGTTTCCGACCATTTTCATAATTACCCTCAAATATTTAACTAGTAAGATTTGAACCCCAACTCTTGATAAGAAATCAAATGTCTTACCAATAGACTACTTGACGATGATTATAACGCAATAGTAGCATAGTATCTTATAAAACAACGACTGTCTATGATTTTTGCGCTTTCTAGTGGTGAGTGATGGTTTTCATTTTTTGTAACTTTTAGCAGAGTGTGTGTTTAAGTTTATGTAAGCCTTTTTTTTTTTTTTCCTTCTCTCTCTCTTCTTCTTTTTCTTCTTCTTTTAGCAGCATTTTTTTTTTTTTTTTCCACACCATATACCCCCCTATATCACAATATATCTGACAAATGCTTTTGGCGAGCTTTGAACCAAAAACTTCTAATTTGATGGGCAACTTACATACCACTAGACCAAAAGCATTAGGTTAAGTTTGTGTAAGTTGAAATAGGTCAAAGGAAAGGGAAATGAAAATTTAAAATTGAAGGCTTGTATGTAGTTGGTTGATGTATTAATTTTAAAGTTTGAGATAAGAAACACAACTTAAATACTTTATAAGACTAGACGAGTACCCGTGCATAGCAACGGGATTTTATAGCGACAAATAGTTTATTCATAAAAAAAAGTTTATAGGTTATGAATGAAAAATAATAAAAGTTTGAAGATTTGGGAATTAAACATAATGTTTTGAAACCCGGTTTGACCCGGGTGGTTCAACCGGTTAACCGTTCCGGTCGAAAAATTGGTCGATTTAAACCGGGTCAACTTGCTAGATTGGGTCGAAAACGAGTCAAATTAAACCGGTTCAACCCGTCGGGTTTGAAGCGTCCCGGGTCAACCCGGTTTGTGATTTGTATTAATTGGTTGTATTTAATTTGGTAGATATGTTTTTAATTAGTTATACAATGCGAATAAATCATTATACTTTTAAGTAATGAGGTGTTTTAATAATAGTATTAATTACATTTCATAATTTCCTTTAATAAGATTTTTCAAGATTTCACATTACTTGACTTTTCAATTTTCCACTTTTCAAGATTGACCATTTTTCTTTTATATGTAGTATAGATGATACAGATAATTTGTTTTTGTCTAGTCTTGTTATAATGGCATAGCGTTTAGCTGTGTAGCAAAAATAAAGTAAATGTCATTGTTGTATGTTGATAGCTTGATAGTTTAATGTGACCAATTGGTACTTTATGACCATATGTCAATAGACACATAATGTAAAAGTGTGAATTTGGTTGATTTAATTCAAAGATTACGTCAAGGATTGGACACATCGATGCTTTGGCGTATTTGTGAATGTGACAATCTGAACATAGGCATTGTATATAATCCGAATGATTTGACATCTACTTTTGCGGTGAATAAATCCAAGGGCCATTCAAGTATTTCATTGATTTTCAATTCTTGTCAAGTTTTAGCTTTTCCGCTAGGCAGGTAAAAAGCATGTTAGCAATTTTAGTGTGAATAGTTATTTTGTGTATGCAAGATTTACCCGAGACCGAATGAATTTCATATCATGCTTAATTATTGTTTAGATAGTGCGGAGCGCATACTAATATGAGATCATATGAATTGATAATATTGTTTGTTTTAGAGCGCATACTAATATGAGATCATATGAATCGACAATATTGTTCGTTTTTTGTCCTGAGGGCTTTGCTTTTGTTGCCCTCATGTGAGACTTCCCGATAGGTCATCATACGAGTGTTGCTCTCACACGAGCACGCTTAACTGCCAATTCCTGAGAACCTTACTCGCAGTAGACCACAAAACGCGTTGTATCTGATAAAGCCAAGATATTACTTATATGCCTAGCATCACTCCAAGTCACTAACGATGTGGGATTTGCCTAGGGTGCTACAGGTTAAGGGTGTACCGCCTCAACCCACAAACGGTATGCATAGTACGTCAACCATTGTGTTTGTGCTCGTCAATCACTTTTCTTGCCCTAACTAACAATTCAACTACACGTTTGTTTGCACATTTTTTTCTCATAATATCATTGTTGCACGCCCAAAATCATCTTTATTTAGAAAGTAAGTCGACAACAAGATGTCGATAGTAACAACTCAAACGTAAATACTAAATAGAATGATGAGAAAAAAGAATTTACAAAGTAGAATAAAGTAAAGCAACAAATAAAAAGGCAAAAAAAGATGCATTAGGACACTTTGGTCCTAAAAAAGTTGTCTTAGACCAAGTCAAAACATGCTTTACAACAACCCATTGTCATGAGTAAAATAAGTAGAGATACTTGCATGCTACTTAACCTTTCAGGAAGCATATTTTCATGAGCAACCTGCAAAATACTCTCTTTTCTTAGACATGCTAAAACAAACACTGGTCCCATTTGTGTCACAACACACATCTCACTGTTTTATCATAAAGCTCTAAAGAACCCTTTCTTAAGTTGATGCTAATCAACTCACTAGCTTTTACAATACTATGTTGTGTTGGANATTATATAATCCGAATGATTTGACATCTACTTTTGCGGTGAATAAATCCTAGCCATTCAAGTATTTCATTCATTTTCATTCTTGTTAAGTTTTAGCTTTTCCGCTAGGCATGTAAAAAGCATGTTAGCAATTTTAGTGTGAATAGTTATTTTGTGTATGTAAGATTTACCCGAGACCGAATGAATTTCATATCATGCGTTATTATTGGTTAGATAGTGCAGAGCGCATACTAATTGTTAGATGATTGAAAACCATGTTGGTGTAACTTTATTAATTACCATTATTTATAATGGTGAAACCCTATATACCCTAAACCTAAAAACCGAGCTTGAGCCTATTTATCTAGTAATACTAATATCTAGTTTACCTAGCTGTTTTGCGGGTCTAAATTCATATTATGTCATGTTAGTAATATGAGATCACACACTACATGACATAATATGAATTTGAACCCGCAAATTAGCAGAGTTAAGGGCGCACCGCCCTCCACCCAAAAACGGTATGCATGGTACGTCAACCATTGTACGTGTTTGTGCTCGTCGATCACTTTTCTTGCCCTAACTAACAATTCAACTACACGTTTGTTTGCACATTTTTTTCTCATAATATCATTGGTGCACGCCCAAAATCATCTTTATTTAGAAAGTAAGTCGACAACAAGATGTCGATAGTAACAACTCAAACGTAAATACTAAATAGAATGATGAGAAAAAAGAAATTACAAAGTAGAATAAAGTAAAGCAACAAATAAAAAGGCAAATAAAGATGCATTAGGACACTTTGGTCCTAAAAAAGTTGTCTTAGACCAAGTCAAAACATGCTTTACAACAACCCAATGTCATGAGTAAAATAAGTAGAGATACTTGCATGCTACTTAACCTTTCAGGAAGCATATTTTCATGAGCAACCTGCAAATACTCTCTTTTCTTAGACATACTAAAACAAACACTGGTCCCATTTGTGTCACAACACACATCTCACTGTTTTATCATAAAGCTCTAAAGAACCCTTTCTTAAGTTGATGCTAATCAACTCACTAGCTTTTACAATACTATGTTGTGTTAGATATTTGCTGTCTGGGATTAATGATAATCAATGATAATCTAGGAAAAAATGTTGAATCGTATAATATTACTTTCATGTTGAGGTATTTCGACTTACTATTTTCTCGAGTTACATGGAATTTTAGGCAATGAAAAACGATAAAATGTGAAGAATTGTTGTTTTGATATGAATGTATTTGTTCGTATGAAATGCCAAATTATGCTTATATAGTATAAACAAAAGGAAAGGTCGCAACTTTTAGTAGACGGTCACACTTCTTGGGTGAATGGCTACTACTTAGGGTGCTAATAATCAAATGAACTTATATGCGTGCGCCAAAAGTGTGCATCCGGCAACACCTAACCTGTAACTTAGCTCAACTTGAAATCTCTTCACTCTCGGATAAATCGCACTAACATGAAACGATTGATGATGCTAAATCACCAACATGGCAACATGTTAGCGTTTACATTGGTAAATCTTTAAGTTTTCGGACACTTAACATAGAATTAGTGAGTACATGTAGGATATAAATGCTTTGCAACATTATTCAAACCAACATCTAAGTTATTGTCATATTGTCACCGTTTAATTGCAAACTTTAATCTGTTACACATTTTTGTAAAATGTTAATCAAAATGAATTCATATATTACACGAGTCACGAGTCATTAACTAATTGCAAGTATTATCTATTACACACGGTTATCGTGTTAGAATTACAACTATAACAAGCAGTGAAGGAGGTATAAAATTCCATTGTCATTATCCCGGGGCAAACAAAAGTATATAAACAGATATTACTCTCTCAAGTGGTCTATATGATACAAGTATACAACAACAAAGATCATCAGAGGTTTAAGTTCTAATTGTTTCTTTCATGTTTGAAATCAAAGCTTTACAAGTAGTGAATGAGGTATTTAACTCCATGTACATCATCCCACGTCAAACTATATATAACAGCAAAGATTACTCTATGAGATGATTACGTGTTCTTTTCCAAAGCTGATAATGCCGGTGTTAGGTAGTTATTTGCTTTGTCGGGTAAATGTGCCACCTAAGCAGGGAAACACATGTAAACATCAGTTTTCTTCCTAGAAACACAGTGTCGAGTGCTATTAAAAATAATATGGCGTGAAAAAACCAATGTAGGTGATTCTGAGCAAATAAATTCACACCCGATCCTAATTTAGGTATTTTAAAGACCGTGAAGTTGAATTAGGAAAAAGTGCAAAATGAACATCTCTTACCAGCTCATACAACTCCTTCCCTGGCTCAGCAACATATTCATAGCATACCTGTTCATAACCAAATCACGGCTCAATTCCCACACAGTTATTTGAGATTAAAGTAAATAAATATAATGCTACCGACATCAAAGCTCTTGTTCCTTGCAGTTGAGTCGTGCAATGCCTTTACACAGATATCAGCCACATCAGCACAACTAATCCCCTACAAGCAGCAATGATGTTAAGTTTAGGCGGTATGTTATGAACAATGATGAACTATTTATTAATTTAGTAATAACTATCCCACCTGAGATATCCTGTTCCCTTGGTCAAAAATGAGAGCTCGTTGTCCCCCGGGTTCTTCCTAATAAACCCAATGCGAGAAGCAAATTAGATGGTTAAGGTATACAACAGGCACAATAGAACCAAACAAGATTGTTACATATACAAGTGAAAGATGGTTGGTAAACAGAAAAACATATATGGCGAAAAGAGCTATGTTGAATGAACGCACCATCAAAGGACCAGGGCGAATTATTGTGTACCCGATGCCTGACCTTCTCAGGGAATCCTCTCCGGCCTATAGAGATGTCAACCAACAGATAAGTTTGTTGTAGCACACTATAACATAAGAAAATACCAAGAAAGTACAGACCTTTTTGGCTTTCAAAACCTGCTCCCTTCTGTTGGCTTCAATTCCAGAACCCGTACATGAGACTAAGATGAAGTCCGTTTCTTGTCCGGTCTGCAAAACAGTTTGCTGTTCAGATTCTAAAAGTACTTTTTAAGTATTATTTTCATGCCAAAGGTGCCAACTTCATACTGTTAGTCTTTAAGCCTATATTTGTGGATATTCACAAATTTTTAATAAAGTCATGATGTGAAATTACTATAAACCAATAAAGAACTTGCTCACCGGCAATGCTTTTATATATTCCAATATCATTTGGAAGCTTCTCAAGTCCTGGTTATTTCCAACAGCCCCTTCAGCAGGTCTCTGAAAGTTAATATAACAATTCAGCCATCAGAACTGAATGCATATTGTTAATTCAACTAGTCGATATGACTATTATGTATGAAACAACTTGTATTCACCCATTCAAATAAACTAGGGATAGAAGTGCTTGTTTTGTTTCGCCAAAAATAGTAAAGCTAAAAGCCTACCAGGGTGAAAGGATGAAAGAAAACCAGTGAAATCTATATATACTATAAAATGACTATTATAGCTGATAACACAAAGGAAAACCATGGGTTATATCATATATCAGTAACATGGGACTGAAAGATTTGTATAAGGAGAACATACCTGTCTTCTAGGTTCAAAACGTATGGTCAAGGTGTGTATAAGGAAAGGATCCAATGGTGGATCAGCTGGATTCACTGGCCGAAACGAACTAAATGGTACTCTTACCTAGCAAGACAAATATCAGAGGTAAGATACCCACCTGTTATAAGCAGGCAAGTTATAATAAGACTGTTAAATGGCACATAACCATTGACCAGACATTTACTGACCGAAGGATAAGAAGACTGCTCACCCTGCAAAACCCTACTTTTGTGCTAATTCTAGAAAAGTATTGTTTGGTCTGGCTTGCGTCTGCTGTAGGACCAGATTCAAGAATTAAAACATATGACCTTCCGTTTCCCCCTATCGAAAGTATGAGACCTTCATACCTGAAGTTGGGAGACTATACTTAACAATTGAAGCAAGAGAACACATATTGTAATCTCAATGTCATTAGCTATATGAGATATACCTGTCTAATGTACTACCGAGAGGAAGTGATAGCTTAGTAGACAGATCCACATATCCTCCTCGCGTAAATACATAACCTATATCAAAATGGTATATGCTGAAATGTAATCACCATGAAAAGACGTGGGGTTTATTTCAGTGTTTAGAAGTGTTTACCTGAAAAAACTGCATCTCCACTCTCACTGAATTCAAATTTAGCATCCATTCCTCCATCATATTTAGCGGCAGCTTCATCTTGGAAATAAGTTCCCTTGCTAACCTCCCACCCTTTTAATGATTCTGCAGACTTGAACTTTGCGAGTGTAAGCTTGCTTTTGCTGCTTTTCCCAGCTCGCAACTGAGCTAACTTATTGTTGTAGTCCTGAAACAACCCGAAAAGCAATAAACTTTCTTAAATTAGCTTCTCAGTTTACTGATTGACATTTCAAATTAACCTGATAAGCCCAAGACATACAGCGAACACGGAACATATGTGGTCGAAACCTTATAAGTTTGTATTTTTCAAGGAGCATGAAGAAAAAAAGGGAATACCTGAAACGCTTTGCTGAGGTTGTATACACCCTGATGATCAACTCTGTTGAGATCGACGGTTATAGAAGAACGAGCAGTGGCACAATAGATAATCTTGTTGCAACCTTCAACAGCACTTCTCAGAGCTGCAGGATCTCCAACGTCCCCAATCACAATCTTCACAGAAGTTGGCAGCATGTCCATGACTTCTTGATCCGCATTCCTTATTAGAGCCTAATATATAGAAAAGTAAGAGGGTGCTTGGGATAGCTTATAGTTTGCTGTTTATCTATCAATCTGCTTACTTTTTAGCAGAAAAGCAGTTTGGATCATCCCAACCTGCTTATTTAAGATAAAACTGGAATATATTCCTTACCTTCATATATAACAATAAACCCCATGAACATGTGCAAATGGGCTCTCTCGTCATTCATTTATCCAATTTTTTAAACTATTTTAGCATTTTTTTACGGCGTAACAAAACTCAAGCATTATTCCTTAAAGTACTTATTGTGAGCTTTTATATAAACAAAAGCATAAGAAGAAAAAATAAGCAATCCCAGACACATTCTAAATAGGATTAAAATAATTGGTAAGTGTTATTTAAGGGGGTGTTTGGTTACGCTTGTATTAGGTAATAGGTTATGATGTTCCAGAGGTTCGACTATTTTACGCAGGGGTGGGCTTGACCAGCTTATCAATTTGAGCTCAGATAAGCCATAAGTTCAAACTGATAAGCTAATAAGCTTATATAAGCATAAGCTTAACACAATAAGTTAATAAGGTGGAAATACCTTGACCGAGTAGCCCCTGAGCATGAGCTTGCGGACAACAATACGACCAACACGACTAGTAGCACCAATCACTAGAACAGTTGTGTTCTGAGCACCAGGGATTGCAAATTCACACATAGGACCACTTTCCTGGATAAGAAGGCTGTTTTCGTCATTGGTGCGGATTGTCCTTGAGATCTGTCCCAATTCAGAAAACTTTCGCCATGCTTCATCGAATATTTGTCTCGACCGTCTCCCTAATCCAACCGGGCTGGCATCAACTAGCGTCTTCATCGCACTTGTTTTCATCTGCAAATAATAACCGTTAATCCGGTTAATTGCCCAATGGAGTCAAAACTAAACAAAACTGCTTATATATTACATTATTCCATTCAACATAATCTGAGATAAACCTTGAAAAAAACTCTTTAGAAACACACACAACACAAATAAAGTTTAGCGAGAGTAGTTACTTCTGGGGAAGCTTTAGCAGCATCTTCCACATCCTTGACAAGAGCTTTCTGCATCAACATATACTTGACAATAAGTATATGAAAAAAGTGCAGTATTATAAAGAACAAACAACAAAGGCTGAAGATAAATAATGTCCGTAATTGTTGAGGATTTTAGTGTCAACATCCATTTAACGTAATTGAGATCTACTTTCTACTTGAGACCGAAGGGATTTCAGGTGAAGCTCAGCTATGAGTTAAGAGGTGCAAATTGCAAACTCGTGTAAGCTAAACTGACTCCGCCCAAAACGAATAACAGTGGTCAAGGGACAGCGCCCCGATCCAAACGATATTTTTGGTACTCTTAACTGATTTACTCTGTTTTTTTTTCCCCGCAAAAACTTAACATTATGTGTGTAAGTCAACAAACACAACTGTTGGTTTCCCGCCAACTGCTCTAACCGCCATAACTGTCAAACCAATTTTCTGGATATAACAGAGTGTCTTCTGTCCTCATCGTAGGACACATGAGAAACCTAACAATATTCAATGTTTTGCTCATATTTTCTTTGCCTAGACTCTTGAGTGTTTGTATTTAGATTTTCCCAGTATGCATTTCGTGCAACCAATGCAATATATGGGGTAAAGTGAACATTTATACACGATTCTAAGATTTATCCAAGCACATCGGTGATTACCATCTCCAAGGTGGCCTAGTGATAAGGTGGCCCGAAGTTCTTAGAAGAGACCCGGGTTCAAACCTCGTTGGGTGAACATCTTGGAATGGCTAGGGAACAGTCCGTAAATGGCCACGGGAATACCGGTTAGGCCACGTACAACTGAGCCAAAAAGGCTCGACTTTCCCCAGGTACCATGAACATGGATCCCTCTCCATTTACCCGTTTACAAAAAATGATTATCATGAAACCAATACCCTATCTCTAACATTAACCATCATCTATCTATCTATCTTATGATGATACCAAACTTAGTAAAACAGCACATGATCAAGCTGAGAAAATCACATTTCATTATACCAGTGTATATCCAACATATGGATTAAATAACTATGGACATAAAGTGGGACAACATATGACCCATATTTAAGGAATTGGAGATTCCATGGTGTTTGGTTCCGCATTTATAGACTTGTTGGATTTGGAAAAGCCGATAAGCCAAATAAACATACTGTCTGCTTCATCTAACCACGCAGACGTTCAGCCCAAACACACAAACAAGTTGATAAACTCGTAAGCAAAAAAAAGTGATTTTCAAAATTCAAATTGTCAAAAAGCAAGCTAAACAAAAAATGCTAAAATATAACCAACACCTGTTGATCCCCTTTATTAGTTCTATCATCGCTGTTGCCACTAGGAGGAGGTGATGAAGAAGCTAATACAACCAAACGTTGTTGTTGTCTTCCATGAAGATGATTATAATTGAAACTAGTTTTCACCAAGTGATGATGATTATTAACACCAAATAATCCACTTTTTGTGGAGCTCAGTGCAGTTGCAGCTGCACTTGTCATTTTGTTTTGTTTGTTAACAGCAACTAACTACTCAGCAAATAAAGATGAAGATATATGTACTCTTGTTCAAATTGTTGCAAATTGCCAGGTCAGCTTAGCCATTCATAATGGACAAAAATTTGCCACGTAGGTGCCTAACTTCCACTCCTATTTTTTCAATCCTTTTTTTTTAAAAAACAAACAAAAGTCGTGAATGGCTTTGAAAGTGATGCCACGTGTTTTGAATTATATCACAAACTGGGTTAACATAACTACGACCTTTTTTCAAACTTGCTCTACTACAAGAAAATTCCATTATTCCACAACTGATAAATTATCCAGCAAAGAAGTGCACATATGCTCTAAAATAGTAGGAGTATCATCTTTACACGCTTATTTTACTATTAAAAAAACGGTGATTTAAAACAATGGTGCAAAACAATAAGAAAAAGGGGATGCAAAAGAATAATATGCGTGCCCGGAAAATAGTCCAAAGTCCAACCATAAGATATGATTACATAAAAAAAGAGATAACTAAGCATAAAGGAGGGGTTCACCGGAGGAATTCACCGCCTGGGTTTCTTGCCCCGCCTCCTGATGGAATTACCAAATGTCAACATTTTATGGTTTAGATGATAAAAGAAAGTAAATCAGGCAAAAAAATAGCAAAATATTATACATAGTTAAAGTTCAGCCGTATCAAAGAGGACACTTTGGTTCCTCAAAAAATTGTCTTGGACCAAGAAAATGAGCAATAACATGTTTTAAAACAACCCCATATGATAAGTAGGAATACTGTGTGCTACTTAACCTTTGAGGAAACATATTTTCACAGCTGCAGACACTCTTTTCACTGGTCCAGTTGTGTCACCACATCTCTCATTAATTTGTAATGAAACCTAATTTAACACTATTTAAATTACTACTAATCAGCTCAAAATACAATACAGTTTTAGCTAGTTCGAAAAATTCTTCCAAAATGTACCCAGCAGACACATTTAGAATCTACGGATATCTTTAGGTGGCTTGAAGTTAACAGGATGAGTTTCTGGGGTGGCATATTCGTCTTCTTTCCACATCTTGATTGTTTTGTCTGCTTCACATGTGACGAGCCTCGACCCGGTGATATCATAAGATAGTGCATAAATCCCAGCCTCACTATCCAATGACCCTGCAAAAGACATCATACAAGATTCAGATTGGTGGGCGGGTCAGGCATCAGGTTTTTAGTGGTTTTTAGTACGGGATAAAAGGGTCAGAGTAACACTTGCACTCTGTTCCCGAGTTTTAGTTTGGAGAGGAGGGAAATTTGTGCCATATTTTTATCCAAATTTTCCTCACAAATAATAGGATAATTTGGGAAAAAGCTAATTATAACAATTTTTTTCTGCTTTTCCCTTTCTTTTCTTTCCTACTCGGGAACACAAAAAAAAACTATTTTCTTCTCATTTTTTTCTTCTCCATTTCTCCGCTTTCATATTTAAAATCGGGAGCAGATAAATCTATTTCTTTGAAAATAATGAATCTGTGCTTTTTAAGTTGAGAAAAACAATGCTGCTACTCCTTGTACATGTCTTGACACACATACATAAACTTATGACCACTTTTCCTCCCAGAACCGTAAACTACTTTTAGCCATCTTTAATATACATGCAGAAGTAGACATTTTTATAAAGGGTCAAAAGGCACATACCGGGTTGAACGATTGTTTGAGATTGTTGAAAACTATGACCGCTTTTCCAGTCCCAGAACCATAAACTCCCATTGTCACCTCCGGTAGCCATGACGCCTTCTTGATTGACTGTCATTGCATTGATTATGGTCTTCTGTTGGGAGCTGCAGATGAAAAACAAAAAAGGTTAAAACTTTTACTTGTAACAATTTAATATAAACAAGATTAGATAAAGGATTCTACTTCCTTATTATTTAAAATTTCAGTATAGATCTGCATTTATTCTTTAGACGTCTTATAGGAAAGTGTAGGTAGAAAGCCAAAAATTTGCAAGGTTATTTTTTATTTGAGGTTTTTATGTGCTTTCTGAAACCAACAATTAGATTAAAAACTCACAGCGTGTTGTGCAAAAATTCTCCTCTTGGGAGGCTAAACTTTTTAATATTATCTGCAGATGCTGAAGCAAAACTCTCCCTGCAATTTCAGAAGACATTGATAAAAATTAAAACATCATATCAACAAACTTAATATTCGGATTATAATTATAATCTTATATAAACTGATAAGAAGTAAAACTACATACTCTGTAGGATGCTTGGCCAATGCACGGACGGACTTCTTGTGATGTGTTAGAGTTGCCATTGTCTTACCTAAAAGATTAGTAACCAAATTAAATCCAGTGACAAGATAATATATATGCAAACGTCAAATGTAACAATCTTTTATAGAAATATTACCATATCTAAGATCCCATAACTTAATGGTTGAATCATGGGAGCCAGTTATAACTTGAGGATCCTGCAAGAAGATGTTTCATCATCTTAAGCTCTTAAATAATGTAAAAGAAGTTATTGCTACACAATTAACTGAATGGATTGCGTACCGTAGCTCGAGTAAAAACAGAACAGACTGTATTATCATGACCGGAAAAGGCATGAATTTGCATCTTGCTACGAATGTCCCATACCTGAAAAATTGCCATGCCATATGTTTACCTTCACAGTTCATTAACTAAAAAGTGACAATGATCAAAATATATACAGGTTTTGACATGATAGCTAATAATGTTGTGTTTATAACAAAATAGCCATAAATTGTGCGAAGAAAAACAGATACTTTCTTTGTGGAATAAGCTCTCCAAATATATTTATTGCAAAGTTCGATTTTTTATTTTTTTTGTCGCAAAGTTCAAAATAAAAAATAAAATAAAAATAACAATAAATAAATAATAATAATAATTGTTGCAAAGTTTTTGAAGAATTGAACCGTTTTGCGTAGTTAAAATTTCATTTGTTGCAGTATTGGGGTATTTGGAGGGGAAAAAGTTTAGCACCCAGATGAATTTTGAGGAATTGATGGCTAATTTGGTATAAACACATTTTTCTAGATAATTTGGACAAAGAATAAATAAATAAATAATAAAAATAAAAAAACAAATATACATCGAAAATTGATCGTTTTTCCACTTAAAAAATTTAACCTATAAATAGATTGAGTTCATACCCGACAAACAGAATCACGTCCCCCGGTAAGCAAAACATCAATAGTGGGATGAAGTGCTAAGCAATATACACCACTCAGATGGCCATGATATGATCGGATAACCTTTCAAAACAAAATAATTATAAAAATAGTAAGGCAGCAAATTCCATAATGATTACTTGACCAAACAAGAAAGAGAAAAAAATGTTAGTCAGTAATCAAAACCTTGTTCTGTTCTAAGTCCCAGCATTTAACTAGTTTGTCATCACCAGCAGAGAACATGTAGGTATGCCTGGTGCTTACTGCAAGACCTGCAATACACATAATTGAATATTTGTTCATAAGCAAAGACCACAAAATATACCAAGATGAGATCATTGGTAAATAACTGGTTAGTATAAAATCAAACCTCTAACTTGCTCAATATGCCCTGTCAGAGTCAACTTTAACTTTCCTGAATGAGTTTCCCAAATCTGTCCAAAATCAATAACAATCATTTAGTGACAGATTAATGATACAAATTGGCAGATACAAAATTTAGTGGATTCATATAGAATTATGAACTCGAATTGGTGTTGGTTTTTTTTACCAATTTATAGGTGAACTGGGTGAATATCTACAGGATCACACCAGTTTAAATAGAAACGGTGTGATTTGGCATGTCAATGATATTCACAAATCCCATAATTGTTTGCATACATGGTACATTTGATCCATTTACACCTGGTTCTAATATCCATTATATGCATACGAAAAAAGACTATATTTCTTAATAATTCAAAAGTCTGAACAATAAGTAAGCTTGTGTATCCATAATTTCTTACAAATAATAAGTAAATTAACCAAATCACATTAGAGAACATATATTTAACTAGTAACCTGTTAATGAATTCTTACTATTTCTATTACGTATTTTTTGGAATACTTCACCCAGGAACACGTCATAAATTAAAGTTTTTGTCACATAAGGCTGGCTTCCTTTTAAAAGAACTCGTAAACTTTTAAGCAGCAGTGATTTTGAACCACACATGAAATATACTCGGCAAAGCCTATGTGTTCCTTAATATGCACTGCAAACAATAAAAAAAATGATTACCTTGATTGTTCGATCTGCAGAACCGGTACAGAACCACTCATTGTCATGGTTAAATGCAATAGATCGCACCCATCCCAAGTGGCCACTAATGACCTGCAGATATATATATTAGCTCAGTATGGTAGGCACAAGCAAAACTAAGAAAAGTAATAAGCAGGAATAAGGTCTAGAATCAAATATGTACATCTCTATCACGCAGAAATATATAAATCCAAGAGCCAGACTACAGATATTATTATTTGAGTAACAATACAATTATTTTACACTAAAAACACCAGCTGATCATAGCGTCAAAAAATCTGGCTTACAGAAAAGTGAAAAGAATAGTCAACTACTCCTTAAATCCCAAATATGTAGTCAAAATTCGTTAGCTTCTCCAATTTTCTTAATTTATTGCCAGTATTGGATGTTTGCAACTTAACTGTGTATTTAAATGCAAGGATAAAATGACACGTTATTAACTACAAGTTACACTTGTTACATATCTTTAACAAATTTCTTTGGAGTTTGTGGACAATAAAATTGGGACAGAGGACGTATATTTTATTATTCTTGTGTACCACATAAAGATCAATTTCTTGTCCTAAATCTATAGCACGAGTCACAGAAACTATTTAGACAAGTAAAAAGAATCCTTCTTTAATAGGATGCAAACAGGGAAAAAAATAAAAAATAAATAAAAAAAAGCCTGTTAAGGTCAAGATTCTTACTCTGTAGTTCTTCCATGGAGCATGCCATTCAGGACGCGGCCACCTACTAGGAATTCTCTCCATAAGCGCTGCAGTCGATAGATTCCTGCAAGAAACAATATGAACTATTAGGAAAAGGACTATATTTAACAAGAGATTGCATTTCTTACAGATACTAAAAAGGAGCTGAGATAAACAGATAAGATAAGTTTCAAATTAGACACATATGCATAGTTTGAGAAAAGAGAGAGACGAGTTCTTCAATACGTGTTAAAAGGTAAAAGCAAATTCTAACCTTTCTGAACCCATGTGAGCAGGAACGACAGCAGTACTTTTGCCTGTCAAACTACCGTCACCTCTGCCAAACAGCAATTAACATAACCAAATCAGTCTACAAACTAAATATATACAATACAACCAATCTGGAGACAAACCAAAATAGATCATGCCCATTCGAATAAGAAATAATGCTTACAGATTCTTTGGTTGAACAGACATAATTGCTGAATCACTCTGACCACCAGCCTTCTTAGAACTTTCAGTACCTACAGATATATGTTTGGTATAAGTCAAATATTGACACTTCTCATCATAGTGATATCACAGCACTGTATTTTTTTTCTTTTATTTCTTTTTGCAACTCTTTACTATCCTGCCAATGATGTTAATTGGTCAAAGTACCACTTTGGTTGTACCAGAAAGACTACGAACTTAACTTTTGAGCACATATAAGACTAAAAAATGCAAAGTTATATGTCTTATATAGTTTTATGTCCAAGTTGCTAACATAAATATAAGCGGCTACATTTAAAAACTAAAAAGTTCATGAAACTGCATCCTATAAACCGGGGCGGTTACATAAGGTTTTTGACGTCATATAGGCTTTAAATTTTAAGTAGAACAATAAATGAAAACACAAAAGGTGCTTTACAAATACTTCTACCTGTATGGGAGTAATTAACTGTTTAGACTATTGATCTAATATCATTGCGCAATACATATACAGCTGTGTACAGCTAATTCACATATTACAACCATTTTTTTAAAGACTGACGGATGGCATGCATGTGCAGAACTTTCCGAGTAACCTGTTATATTAATGCCTTCGCACGATAATATCTTACCAAATGCACTGCACTCCTACACTTACTCTAATCACTACACAATCAACAACAATAGTTCAATAAAGCTACAGTTTCGCCTAGCAACCCAAAGTATCTAAACAACAATCAATCATCAAGCACTGCTACAATACACAGCCTAAACTACAAAAGCAAAGATATGTTTTATAAGTGCCCGGTTGATGCCTATGAGTAACGTAAAGTCTGAACAGCAACAATGTATCAAATTAAAATGCACAACCTTCGACTAAGCAATTATTTACACTACTTAAACTTGTACGCTTACTTCCACCCAAAATAACACCAATGTCACAAATTATTAAACCAGAGCATAACCTTCGACTTAACATTTAAACTCAAGCGTTTTCTTCCCCCAAATTACTTGCGCCAAAACATATTACATAGTCACCATTAACAGAAACCTATATATATACCTGAAAGCACAAGAGCAGTCGAACTCGACGGCGCGACCGCCGAGCTCTTCGCCGTCTGACTCGCACCGCTTTTTATTCCGTCATACTCAACCGCAACCTATTAAATAACACAACACACATCAATACCAAACCCTAATATATCAGAAACTAAATAAAACACGTGTCAATTAAACTAAAAACTAACCTTATGGTTTATTCGTATCTTCTTACTGCAACAATAACAAAATATAAACAATCAGGTAAACAATATATATAAAAAATAAATAAAGTTAAAAAATTTATAAAAATTAGGGTTTGGGTTAAAAAAAAGGACCTGAGGGGATCAGGAGGGGGTAATTGAGAATGATTAGGTGAGAAGAGATCGAGAGAGCGTTTAATAGATTTGAAACTGAGTTTTTTTATT
>LBNU01019500.1:9484-32984 GCA_014162995.1 Artemisia annua
AAAACAAAAAAAAAAAAAAAAAAAAAAAAAAAAAAAAAATGTGACATTATGAAAACAAAATTAGGAAAGTAATTAATACGTAAAACTTTAGTTGTTAATTTTTAAATAAATTATATGAAGTTAAGTGTAAACTTTTAAGTTTATATGTTTTTTAATAGAGTAAATTGCGAATTATGTCCTTAACGTTTGTCATTTTTGCGAGAAATGTATCTTTTTAAAAATTATGCTGGATGTGTATCTAACGTCTGGACTTTTTGCAAAGAATGTCCCTGAGGCGCTACTGTAGTTGCAAATTCGCGTTTTTTTGCTAATGATCGTTACAAAATCCGGTTAGTGAGTCCTCACGTGCGTTTCACGCGAAGGTATTTTTGTCATTTCACTTTTCCCGCCATAGAATCCACTAGACAACCCCACTTGTACACCTACCTTTGGTTTGAGGGACATTTTTTGCAACCAAGTTTTCATTCGATCGAATATACATACCAATGCACATCGATCAACTTGTTACCTCACTCCTTCCTTCCCAAGCACACCATCACCTACCTTTCTCACTCACAAGCTACTGTCATTATTCATCATCTTATTCATCTGAAAAATGGTTCTTTGTACCTGTGGTCTTCAAGCTGTGGTACGCAAATCGTGGACCAACAGGAATCCTAGGCGTCGATTCTATGTATGCCCGACCTACGTAAGTTTTACTCTTGATCAAAACAAAATAATATTACATTTTACGAGTTGCCTATGTTTTCTTCATTTTATTTACATTTCTTTCATTTTACAGGACTCCAGCTGTCCGTTCATCGGTTGGGTAAATCCGTCGATGCGCGACAGATCTCTTGACATCATCCCTGGTTTACTTAGGACCAGGATCCTTTGGAAGATGTGTTTGCATTAGAGCAAGAGCGGGATGGCTATGAGGAGCATAGAGCAAACAAGGAGGAGCTTCGGGCAAACATGGAGGAGCAGCGGGCAAACAAGTTGAGAAAATACCATTTCATCGGTTGGGTGTTCTTCGTTTCTTATGTTTACTTGGAAAGTTGACCGATTGGGTTTGGTCAATGTGGGTTGGTTTTTTGGGTTTCTGGTAGTTGATTGGTGGTGTTTATGTTAGGTTTATATGAACAATATCTTTTGTTAATGGTTGATTATGTACTTTATTTATTTACAGATCTAGTATTGACATAACATATTTATTGTTTATGTGGATGATATTGTTCTCACAACTTCTTCTAAATATTTCCTTCAGAAGATTATTTTATCTTTACATAAGGAGTTTGACATGACAGATCTTGGTTCCTTTAATTATTCCTTGGGGATCTCTATTACACGTGACACTATAGGGATGTTTCTCTAAAAGAATAAATATGCTATGGAATTATTTGAGCGAGCACATATGCTCAACTGCAACTGACTCCTCCCAAACTAACCAGTCAACCAGGTGTGGTCAACAAGTCAAATCCGAGAGAGGAGAGATCAATTTATGATCCGGTGCAAGCACAACGTGTTCCCGGGTCGTTATGTCCCAGCGACATTGAAATTGTATTTTGGGAAACGTTTGAGAGATTCAGTGATTGGGAAAGTAACCAGATAATGATTGGGATTGATTACACTAAGCAGATATAAATGAATAAAACAGATAAGCAATATTAACAATAACTGGAAATCAGATAAACCTAAAACGTAATTAAGATTAAAACAAACGTAAACGTGTATTGGGAAAAGTGAAAATTAAGCAAAAATAAACTAGAGGGGGTGAAAATGACTTTTTTACAAACTTAATATTAAAAGAAAATTTTATAAAAAAGAAAATTATTTTTTTGATTATTTAATTATTTAATATTAATTATTATGTAAAAATTATTTAATTACTTATTTAAACTAATTTAAATTACTAATAATACTAAAATGACTTATATAATTATGAATTTTTTTTATAAAAATTATAATTAAACTATTTTATTAATTATTTACTTAATTATTAATTAAAAGCTAACTAAACTAGATTAATTAAGAAAAATAGCAAATGAACAGTAACAATTATGAAACTATTTTCTAAAAATACTTTATGATTTATAAGCTAGGAAAAATGTAAAAAAGTACTATTGCTTATAAATAAGCAGAAAGGAAATTTATTTTTGATTTTTTTAATTAAAACTAATTAAACTAATATTAATTATTAATAATACTAAATTAAAACAGATAATTATGAAACTTTTTCTAAAAATACTTTATAATTAATAAGAGCTAGAAAAAATATAAAAAGATGCTAGTGATTAAAAATAAACTAAATACTAAATGAAAAGAGATAAATCTGAAATTTTTTATATAAATACTATGCTGGTGCAGAAACCTAGGAAAAATATGAAAACACCTAAGTGCTTAATGAAAAAGCACAAAAATAAGCTAAAAAGCAAAAGCTTCTTAAATAGAAGCTATCACTAAAATTAAAATGATGATTTTCTGATTTTTATTTTACAAAACTATTACACTACTGATAATATGAGACTTTAACAAAACCAACTTTTTTAAATCACCACAATAAGCTCATTGGGAGCTTATATATCACACAGTACAATAAATAAGCTTAAAAGGAGATTTTGAAACTTTAAAAAGCTGTCACAAAGCTATAAGCTGAGAGCCAAGATAAAAAACAAGCTAGAACTAGTGAAATGAGTTTAGAAGAAAGTAAAACAAAGGAAAAAGCATCAATGAAATAAGCTAGAAGCACCAGAATAGGCAAATCCAACACTGATCCAAACAGGCCCTCAGCCTAAGTTGCGGGCCAAGATTAAGTTAGGGGCAAAAGCTCTTAGGCTCAAAATAAGCTTAGAACTGATAAGCTAGTGCAACTAGCTTCCCAAAAAGTCAAATTTCAGGCCATGAGCTCAGAAAATGAACTAGTTAGAGGCTTGGGAAATTGGGCTCAGAAGTGAACAAGGTGAGTTTTGAGACTTAGCCTTTAGCCAAAATAAGCTCATAAGCTAAAGCCCAGGCAATCACAAGCTCAAACACTCCTTCTGCTGCTAAGTCTACTCTGTTGCGATTGGACACTCTGCTGCTGAGTTAGATTTTGCTATTGTAGACTTGTTTGTTTTGTGGTTTTGGACTAATCTTTTACAGGTTAAGGTTAACATGGATGTATTTGTTGTATGTACAAGAAAGCAATTAAACATAAAAGTAAAGTTCATTCCATGGGTAAAAAGATGCAGATTACAAAGAAAGATCCAACAAAACACAAAAAGATCTACATCACATGATTTTTCCTAACAAGCCTACTACATGGGTCCTTTCCCCTTGTCCTTTGGATCATGCTTCTTCTTCATATGCATATCCTTGGTCCACACCCTCTTGCAAGCAAGACCAAGCACAACTTTGAGGGGAGGTTTTCTTGATGACTTGGAGGACTCAGGAACTGGAATGGGAGCCATTGATGCCAAAGCTGCTTCAAGGGCATGTGCAAGAGCGTTTGGGAGCTTTTTGGCAAGCTCAGTAGTGTTTTCCTTTTGAGGAGCTCTTGATGTTCCCTCACCCCTTCTGTTGGTGGGTGATTGATATCTTGGATGGTATGGAAGATAAGCAGCATTGATATCATGCTTAAACTTCCTGGCTTGTTCTTTAGTCCTCATTCTATTACGAGGAGGACGATATGGTGGAAGAAAGGGTGGAAGTGGCATAGTATCAATTGGGAAGTCAAACTCAGAATCAGAAGAATCAGAAGTAAGATTGATGACTTCGCGTTTTGGTGCCATGTTAAAGAGATTGTTATGTGAAAGAAATTATTATGAAAAGTTGGAAGAGATTGATTTGCTATATGGATGTGATTAGGGTTTGATTTGAGATAAAATTGGAAGTGATCGGATTCCCTTTTTATAACGGATCAAATTGGGGAAACTAATTAATGCGTGGTTGGTAATTACCATTAATTAAGGATAATAAATGGAAGGTTTGACTTTTTGACCGTTTGACCAAGTACAGTCAACTCTGCTGCTAGCCCAAAACACTCTGCTGCTAGTTATACAACTCTGCTGCTGGTACTGCTGCTACTCAGGGTTCTGCTGCTCGGTTTAAAAGTGGAAGGGCGGTTATGTAACTTCCCAAATCAGTTTAAAAACCTAATTGATTCTCACAATTAGTTTTTATACGCTCCTAATTGAAGTATAACCGTACATAACCATTCCATTATCATCAAAATCAAAATCCCCCAAATCCACAAACCCTACCTTCATGGAGATTAACACACGTACTTGGGCCAGAGACCACAACAATGTCGCGTTTCTTGATGCGTCCTTGGTGCCTGATGAGTTCACAGAGATGGTACAATTTCTTAATGCTACTTCCATTAGGTATGCATTAACTGTGAACCCAACTATATATCAATCCTACATTAAACAGTTCTGGCATACTGCCAATGTCAAAACTCACAAAGGGGAAACATATATTGTTGCCAAGGTTGATGATCAAAAGGTCCTTGTGAGTGAATCATCTATTAGAGAGATTCTTCTCTTTGATGATGAGGATGCTCCTAAGGTTCTTGTTAAAACTGACATTTTTAAAGGTTTAAAAACTTTGGGATATGAGAGGAAAAATGATGGTCTAAAGTTTCAAAAAGGTCTTCTCTGCTCTCATTACAAATTTTTGGTCCATAATCTTTTACATTGTTTGAGTTCAAAAACATCTGGGTGGAATGAGTTCAGTGCACCCATAGCTTCTGCTATGGTGTGTCTGTGCAATGGAGACCCATTTAATTTTTCAAACTTGATTTTAGAGGGTATGGCAAAGTCAATCAGGGAAAAAGGAACTTATCTGCTCTATCCTAGATTTGTTCAATTGTTTGTTGAAAACCAAATTTCTAAAGTAAGAACACATAAGGCTACCTATGAAGCAATACCTTTGGTACCTAAAATGTTTACTTTCATGGTCAAAAATGGAAAAGGTTTTTTTGGCAAAGTTACACCACTTTTACCTTATATGGTGCAACTTGTGCAAAACAATCAGGGTGAAGGATCAGAAAACCCCACTGATTCCCAACACACACCCACTTTTGAAGGTTCCAATGAGGTTTCATCTCCACACACTGAAAAGACCCAAACACATAGGACAACCTCAAAGGACACTGAGCATTCTCAGGCCAGTGTCAGGATGGAAGTACCAGATGAGACTGTCTTAGGTGATGGAGAAGACAGATTGGCAAGGGCTACCACTACTGCTACTAGCTTAGAAGCAGAGCAGGACAGTGATAACATAAGTAAGACCCAAACCAAGGCAACATCTAGTGAGGAAGATTCTTCTGAATCTAAATCCACTGATGGTAACCCTAGCCAAATGGAAAATACAGGGGGTTCAGATGATCAAACTAGGTTTGATACTGAGCTTAAGTCCAAAGACTCACCTCTCAGGGAAGGTAACACATCCCGAAGTTATGAGGACAGATCTGCAACTAAGGAATTGATGGATGACTTTGTACAAAATGACAATGTCAATGATTCACCTCTCGGACCAGGTAATACAGGTCGAAGTGATGAGACTAGTATGAAAAAAATTAATGAATTGATGGCAAAATGTACCACTTTGGAGACCAGATGCACATCTTTGGAGGTGATAGTTTCTGCACAAGCTAAGGAGATCACTAAAATGCAGCAACAGATGAAAGTGCTGCTCAGTTTAAAGAAATCAAGATCTTCAACCTTCAAAAGATTTAAGAAAGTGGGACCTTCCAAGAAAAGTAGATCCTCTACTCTACCCACTGCTATGGAGGTGGATGCTTCCAAACAGGGGAGGAATAATTTGGAGACTTCAGGGGAGGATAAAATTTTGGAAGAACATGCTGATGATGGTTTGGATACTGGTTTGGATACTGGTGTGGAAACAGGGGATGATATGGAGATAGACAGTGGTGATGGTGAAAATGTTGCAAAGTATGTGGTTGCTGACAGAGAAGGGCATGAGGTTGTATTGGAGAAAATTGTGGAAACTTCAGAATCAGTAGTAGATAAACTCAAAACTTTGGAACCTGAACAACTTGTGAAGGCTACAGAGTTGATGAGTGGGGCTATAAAAGCTTTAGGAGATACTTTGAAAGAATCTGCTGCTGAATCTGCTGCTGGTAAATCTGCTGCTCCAGAATCTGCTGCTCCAAATGTTGTTGAACACTCTGTGGTTAAGGAAACAGATCAGGGTTCTGCTGCTGATAACTCTGCTGCTCATGAAACTGCTGCTGCAGAAACTGTTGCTGATCCTGCTGCTAGTGCAAAAGGTGACTCTGCAGATGCACAGGGATCTACTATTGGTTCTAGTGACAAAGCTGCTGCTGAGGCAATGGTGATGCTCAGTGAGAAGGAATTAGCAGAACAATCATCACAACAACAACAACCACCATCTCAATCACAACAACAACCATCTAAACCAATCCAATCACCACAACCAACATCACTCTCACAACCAATCCATGTGTCTAAATTGCCAACTAAAGGAGTGTCTATCAGAGAACCTTCTATTCCTGTAAAGAAAGCTAAGTCTATTGCTTCAAGTACTGATAAAAGAAAAGGCAAGATGGTGGAGCAACCTGAGGCTGATTCAAGTGATGATGAAGTAGATTATTCTCAGATACCACCTGAATATTGGCCTAAGGATAAGCTTGATGAACTTGATAGAACTGAAGCTATAAGACTTCAAAATGTAGAATACTTGCTGGAACAACAGCTTCAGGAAAAAGAAAGACTTCAAGCTGAAAAGAAAGAAAAGGATTTGAAAGCCTATGAAGAATGGGAGGATGAATTGATTAAGGTAGATGCTGATATTGAACTTTCCAAGCTGGTAAAGATTGAGGAACAAGAAGTTCCTGAGTTTGATATTAAAGCCTGGTTAAAGGTGTTCACAGTAAAGAAGAAAAAGGAAGCTGCTCCTGCAAGAAAGAAGAAAAAGGTTTTCAAAGGGCCAACACCTCTACAACAAAGGAGAAATCAAGAAAAGTATTTGCATCATGTTAGAGGTTGGAGAATTATTGATCTCAAGAGATATACAGATTCAGAAATCTTTGATATGTATCAACATGCTAGAACTATGTGTGATAGATTCATTGCTATGGGTTCTAAAGAAGATGAGGCTGTGATTGAAAAAATGAACAGGAAGATAAGGGGTGAAAAGAAGTCAAATGAGCCTGAGAAGATCAAAGAGGCTAAAAATGTTGAAGTGCCTAAAATTGCAGAGCAGGTAAAGGAAAGCATAGTAGAAACCAAACCTACTCCTACCTATGAAAGCAAGAAGAGAGGTACAAGTAAGAAAACTTTTGCTAGGAAGAAGAGGAAGGTTAGTGTTGCTGGCAGTTTAGATGTAAAGAAAGAAAATGAAGAGGAAGCTACAGAGGAGATAACTCAAGCTGAGCAAGAAAGGTTGATGTCTTTCAACACTTTGGCTACAAGAGAAGAACCAGAAATCTCCAATACAGTTCCTTTGGCAGCTAAACATCCAATCATCTCTTATACATTCAGAGTCAGAGATGGAAGTGAAGGGTATTGGGAGTTTAAGAGAACTAATGATATGTATTATGGGTTTATCAGATTCTCTCAAATGCTCAATTACATGGATAGGGATGATGTGTGTGATGTTTGGAGATTGTACAAAGAAAGATTTGGGGATAAACAGCCAGAAAATGATCATGAGAATATTATCTATCATAATCTGAAGATAATGTTTGAACCTCATGTTACTGATAGAGAATGGATTGAAATGAGAAACAAGAGGGTGAACAGATGGTATTTATATCAATCTTGTGGAGTTCATGAAGTATCAGCTGGAGGTGTTACTGTGTTTCTTCTGGTAGAAAAAGATTATCCTGATTTGAATTCTAATAGAGAAATTATCACAGAGATGGTAAAACCTGGATTCTTAATGCTTTAGAAACATTTCAAGTCTGATGATATGGCTTGTAGATTGGTGCAGAAGTATGAGCAGATTTTAAATTCTAAGAAGTAAGTGTTTGGAAGCATCCTCTTTGTGTTTATTCGTGCTTAAGAGAAACTTGATGATTTAGGAGGTAAATATCAAGTTTAGGGGAGGATTGTTGGGTTTTAGGATTCTACTTCTGAGAAACTATCAAAATGTCAATCTGCTGTTGTATACTGAATCTGCTGCTGGATGCTGAATCTGCTGCTAGTGTGAAAGTGCTGCTAGAAGGATTGCAAGACTCTGCTGCTCAGAGTTTATTATAGAAACGAGTCTTGTAATTATAGTAAAGATTGTATAAATATTCTATAGGTTTAGAATATCTTTTGTTTGTGTAAGAAGTCATTGTAAACCGTGTAGGGTTCCTTGTCTATAAAAGGAGATCCCTAGGGTTAGAATATGTACGTGTCTGTGAAAAAGTCGAATCACTTCAAGGTTGTAAACCCTAGCATTGTTAGAGTGCTCGTATTTAATATATTGAAGTTTTTAAGTGTGAAACTATTGTTCTTGTGTTCATCTTAAGTTAAACAGTATATTCCGCGTATTGTTTAAGTTGGTTACAATTCAAGTCAGCTTCTATATAAGATCTACTGCTCAACTGGGATCAACACTCATCAACATTCTCTGTAGGACCAGTGTCTTCATGAACATGTTCTGATGGACAAGTGTCATGATCAACAGGTTCAGATGGACCATTGTCATGATCAACAGGTTCAGATGAACCAATGTCATGATTAACAGGTTCAGATGAAACAATGTCATGATCAACTGGTTCTGATGGCCCAGTGTCATCAACCACACGTTCAGATGATGCAACATGTTCATTCTCTACATTAAATGGCTTTCTCATCTTAGCTGGTGATACACTATCCCAATGTTTTCTGCTAACAGTTCTAGGCCTAGGTGGTGATACTAGCTTTTGCGCTTCTTCCTCAGCCCATGATACTAATTCATCATATGTCATGTTCCCAGCATCCTTCCTCCTAATCCCTAGTATGCTAAGTTTGGAAGCTTCCTCATTAACAGCTTCATCAGCCACTAAATTTGTATGATAATAATCATACAAATTTTGAGGAATGTGGGCTAAAAACATTTCTAACTTTCCATAAGACTCACAAAATGCATACATTGACTCCAAATCTGAATTAGACTCAACTATTTTTAGCCCAGCCTCTAACTCACATTCTGGTAACTTAAAAAACATGGCATAGAAGGTGGTCTCCAACTTCTTTTCCAAATACTCACATAGTCTCTCATAATCATACTTCTTATCCTTAGAAACCCTAAAATGGTAAACAATACCATTTTCATACCTTAGTGGATCGAAATGGAAGACACCATCAAAGTGTACATCAAATAACAACGCATCTAAACCAGGAGCCATACTGTAAAGAAAAAAAAACAAAAAAACAAAAAAAAAAAAGTAATCAATATAAACCCTAGTGAGGAAGGAATATTATGGGAGACAAAAATAAAAAACAATTCCACAAAAACACAAACATAATAAGGACAGATGTACCTTTTGCCCACATCAATTTTATATAATCACTAGAGATCGACTGTCAATTTGTATATTAATAATTAGGGTTTGGGTTGGGGACCATTCGAATAAACAAGTGTGTGTGGGGAAAGTGTGTTTTTTTGATAACTTAAATGGGGACCGGGGTGGACCACATAGTATATTAAAACGATTATCCAACGTGGATAATCAATATCACACGTGGAAATCTTAAAAAGATATAAAAAGTAGAAAAATACCAGATATAACCGGCTACGCTTACAACCGGTCACGCAGACCACACAATGACACGGATTTGAAAAGTTAGTGCTACAATCAAAAAATAAAAAGGACGATACATACAATGACAAAAAGTGGCAAGTATGATGCCTTTTTTTGCCAATATCCCTTACTTATACTTTGATTATCGAGCTTAACTAACCAATCACGTAAAGTATTCAACTTATAAAAGTCATAGTCAAACTTACTCAATGGCACTTTCGTAATTTAATACCTAAAACCCAGTTTTGAGGTGTTACAAATCTACCTTTTATTTAAATTTCGTCCCTGAAATCTCATTTGTCCAATGCTTGCTACCATTCACATCTAATCTCGCTTCTTATGACGTCTACTTATTTTAGTTTTCATTTTCCCATTTATGTACCTGTACTCATGCCATATCGGATACAAATAAGCCCACTCATTTACAATATAAAGAGGCGTCCCAATCCATCTAAGTAAATAATTATAAACTTACAGTTCGGCGATATATAATTTTCTTTATTTAAATAAAAAGGCGTCCTAATTCATTTAAATAAGGATATTATAAATCATCCTACTTAAGCATTTCCAAAACAACACTCATACTCACCTAATACTTTCTTTACTTTTCTATCTTTACATATTTACAAATATGTAAACTAACCTTTCCATTTTTAACTTATGTCTTTTCTAGTCTTTAATCCATCCTCACTATTACTTACAATTCCCGTTTATGAACTCAACGTTCGTGAACTTATCGTTCTTGGCATTTAACAATGCCTTTATCATTTTCTTACACACTCAAACTTATTGTTTACGAGCTTGTCGTTATTGGCATTTCACAATGCCTTTACCATTTGCTTACTCACTCGATCTTTTCTTGGCATTTTACAATTCCTTTACCATTCTCTTAATGTTGGATCCGAGCTAGTACTATCTTACCATTCTTATACGCTTATCATTCACATACTTTGATCAAGTACTTCTATTATTCGTATGCATTTGACCCTCAGCAAGGGTACATGCTTATATCACTATTTCATTTGCCTTCCATTCTATATGCATAGTTTTCTCATCATCTCAATATATACTCTATCAAGATTTTCTAACTTTTCTAAGCCACCATAAATTTTAAACATACCATATGACTCTATTTCGAGTTTTGATTCATCTTAGCGCATTTTACCTCATTTATAATTTAACGCCTCACACATTTACCATGTGTTTATAATGTAAGAAAACAATCGAGCTCAAGCCCAAGCTTTTTATATAAAGATCGAAACTAGGCTTGCGAGCCTAAACGAGCCCTAGAAATATATACGTATATATACTGTCCATACATATAGCTATATATAAACGAGCTTAAACGAAATAAATGAGCTCGAGCTTAGTGCGATTAACAAGCTGAGCTTCATTTGAACTTTATGTCCTTCAACACGTCATATAAATTAGTCGAGCTCGAGCCTGAGCTCGAGCTTGTTAAAATTTTCACAAGCCGAGCTTGAGCTCAAAACTTGAGGCTTGAAACGAGCTCGAGCTCGAGCTATGGTAGGCTCGAGCTCAGCTTAGCTCATTCAATTATAGATACTTATGTTGCTGTGCAGATGCATTATGTTTGGGTATTGCGAGACATTTGATAGGGCGACCTAAATGTTAGCCAATTACTCAGGATGATTTTTATGAGTAAATTAGTGTGCATCGAGTTATTTTCTTTGAGATCATATAGATTTCTAAGAGTAAGTTCTAGTAGATATCGGATTCATTCTTCGATGATTTTTATGGTTGGTTAATTGGTTGGCTAATGTGCTGAGTTACTCTAACTATGGTATGAGCCTCATGCACTCTGTTAAATAAGTCATAACTTGGGATGCGATATCATGTTTCTAGTCTGAAACAGACCCAAGGTGTCAATGAACCTTGGGGTGTAAATAAGTCATCTATTGAAATAGTTATAGTTATTCTGTAATAAGAACATATTGAAACACAATATAGCTGTTGCTGAGGCTTGAAAACTCGGTGAGAGGTGGCAGAATAGTGCTAGAAGATTATAAAATAGGGGTTCATGTGGGGTACTACCTGAACTATAAGAAATAAAGTATGGAGTTCATTCTTTGGTGATTTCCACAGTTAGTTGGTTAAAGTTTTGTGTTCATGTGATGAAAAAGGACGATGAAAGACTTAGGTCGTCACTTGGTATGAAAGGCAGATCGCATATAAGATTAGGATTTTAGGAAACATTAATTAGGAAATAGGATTTTATGCTGATACGCGTAACACGTACAGTGTGTTTATAATTGTACAGTTTGTTTATAATTACTATATGATTATTCCTTTGGAACGTCAGTTAATGATGACGTGGGATTGCGACCACGCAACAGGTTTTACCTCTCAATGGATCTTGAGAAGCTTGCAATCCCACCAGGCAGTGTACCTGGTCGGTGTAGTATAGCGCAGTGGTAAGTACGGGGGATTGATCGTTCTCTCACAGGGAATAGTGTTCGTTAGGTTAGAAAAACTACTCTAAAAGGTCTAAGGGTGAAGGAAGATTATTTTTGTATTTTTATATTTTTTGAAAGCAGGTAAAATCTCGGGTTTTAGAGGAGTGGGCGGAATTAGTTGCTAGTCAACTAACCCAAAAACTACAATTGCAATTAAAAATAAAATAACTAAACTATTGTGGTTGTGAAAACTTATATGGAGACAAATGTATTTACTTAGATTTTCTTACTCCATAACTATCTCTTACCGGTTAATTGGTGTATGTATTACTTGCATGGATGACGGGTGTATTCCTTAACAATTCATGGGGTGGCGTACATATCTCCCCAATTCTATGAGCTCTTATCTCCTCCTACAACGATGCNACGACCTTGAGGCTGACTAAACAACTAACTCTAACTAAACCCTAGACGTTTATAACTTACGTCTAGGCTACACACACACCTTTTAGTCGACTACATTATGGAAGACTTAATAATAAAATCTTACGCCCTATGTCTCTTTATATAGAGAGATATTAGGGTTACAAAATACTACGAAGGACTAATAAATAAAACTTCTTTTGCAAGCAAGTCCTTCCCCATCTTTTGTAGAATTCCTTCTTGTCACTTTAAGCCCTTCATGTTTCATTCTTCTTGTTTTGTATCATCAAATCAATAAATATAATTCCCAACAATCTTCCCCTATTTGATGATGACAAAACAAACACGAATCTTGTACGAACTTCCCTAGACGAAGTAGAGAAGTTGAGATAATTGAATCTCACCATGAATGAAACAATCTTGTCTTCCCCTTAAACTATGCTATGCCACTCCAAGATTTCTTCCCCTTTTTGTTATCAACAAATAGTGAACGAATTGAAAGCTTCCCCTTGAGTGGTGCATGTACATCAAATGATTAAAACACATGATAAAATACTTCCCCTGAAACCAATGTGTTAATCATCTTCATGATTCTTCAAATCTGTAGACTATATGTAATGATCACATGTGAAGAAAACCGAGTATAACGAATTTGATGAAGAAGTAGAATTTCCCAAACTTGTGTCTTAAATCTTGTACTATCCACGAAACTCCATACTTATACGAACCTTAAATATAAGTAGACCGCAATCCCTTGACAAAATCCTCAACTAATATGAGACACTGAGCACTACAATGTAACTCCTTTAAGTGATAGCCAATGTGTGCATAGAGCATCATAAGAAAATCACACATTGCTAGATTCATCAAGCTATATGATAAGAACACAAACCTGTGAAACTCAACTACAACTTCAAATAAGTGATATTCAACCTTCTTCGTAATCAATTAATTAATAAGAACCAAATACTAGCCTTTTGAAACCGTTAAGAACATAAACTTCTTCCTCTGTGTGTGTACCAAATAATCTTCTGTGTGTGTACTCCAAAACCAATCAAACTCATATGTACTTCCCCTTACTGCTCTTAAATCATGCATATATATTAAACCATAAAGCTCTTTTCTTGTTTTTGTAAATCATCTTTAATCACAGCAGTACATTGAATCAAACAGCAGTACTTTGGATATAAACGAGTAGCAGTACTTTCAATAACGGAGCAGCAGTACCTTAGTCACAGCAGTACTTTAAAACAAATATACGTTGGAGCAGCAGTACTTTCAAGCAATACATTGGAAAACAATGAGCAGTACTTTCAATATAGAGCAGTACTTTCAAAAATACTCGAGCAGTATGTAGCAGCAGTACTTTTTCCACTTACACCTCGTTAACACAAACATAAAAAACAACTCTTTTTGTCGCTGCACAAAAGATTTAGCATATAGTAGCTCGTCTGCTGTCCCACACCAACCAATTCGAATAAAATATCAATCCAGTAAACAACAGCAGTCAACAAGTAAATATTGCACTGTCTCCCAAGCTCCAACTTGACCAATGAAATCTCAATACGAGGTTAAATATTGTGAATCAATGGTTACTCAATTAAAGTAACAAAAAAACCAAAAATATACCATTGAAGACCCATGATTAAATTAATATATCCTTTCACTAACAATGATAAATTCACTTCGATAATTAATCAACACCAGTACGAGGTAAATTTTTAAATCACACCCTCACATTCTAGTCGGTCCCACATGATGAAGAATATTTACCATCAAAAACGAATGTATACATAATAAATTATCCAAATCTGCTATCTTCAAAATCAGTACGAGATACACCTTGTTTTTAATTTAAAACAATATCCACTAAATATAACCTCAACCAATGAAGATCCTTTATATAACCAATTGCAAAAGACGAAAGATCTCCACCGAACCAATTAATATAACTTTGACAAACAGGAAGTACGAGATTAATTGTATATCATCACATTAAACACGAATGATAAAATAATTAAACCGAATCCCATTATCATCCCATGTGATTTGCATATAATAAGTACGAGATTCATTATATTAAATGCGAACCACACTTCACAACTGAAAACATATACCAGACGACAATAACGATAAAATTAATTGTACAAGATACCTTTGTCGCCAAGCAACTTCATCATAGCAGCAGCAAAAAGATACGAATCCTTTAAAAACAAAACTGCTTTCATCCTTCACCGACAAAAAACCTTGTAAATCCCAGATATCACGAGCAACCTGTCTCTTGATACCAATTGTGAAGATCGTTGTAGCTCTTAGACGATGTCTAATATTAACTATATCTAGGAATACATAATAATGAAGGCGGAATATTTAAACATAGAATCAATCATTATTATGAACAAGGTTTTACATTCATAATCTCTAACACTTAATAATTTACAGCCCCAATCCTACTTGATCAAGGTAGAATGACCTTGAGGCTGACTAAACAACTAACTCTAACTAAACCCTAGACGTTTATAACTTACGTCTAGGCTACACACACACCTTTTAGTCGACTACATTATAGAAGACTTAATAATAAAATCTTACGCCCTATGTCTCTTTATATAGAGAGATATTAGGGTTACAAAATACTACGAAGGACTAATAAATAAAACTTCTTTTGCAAGCAAGTCCTTCCCCATCTTTTGTAGAATTCCTTCTTGTCACTTTAAGCCCTTCATGTTTCATTCTTCTTGTATTGTATCATCAAATCAATAAATATAATTCCCAACAATTAATTTAAGTGAGGACATATCTTTAATTGAACATGAAGGATTCAAAGGTGAAAAACCCTTGAAAACACAGCCAAATTCGTCTATAGGGTTTTTCCCAAACTTGCACCGAAAGTTCCACACTAATGAATGAAAAATAGAAAAGTATATATAGATTTTACATTCTGACGGCGTCAGGTTATACGCTCTGACGCCGTCAGCTCGCCGCCATTAGGGTTCTCGGATGGCCTAGATCTACTTCTGACGCCGTCACTTGTATATGAGCTCTGGGCCGTCACTCTTTAGCATTACACCTGACGGCCTACTTCCTCTAACACCTGACGCAGTCAGGTGTAAACATCTTGTTTTCTTCATAGGGCGTCTAGTGTAATCTGATTCTACTCCTTTGTCAACGTTGGCTGACGGCGTCACCTTGTGACTCTGACACCGTCAGGAAGGTTTTCCAGCTTCTTTTGAGACTTTGTCGTTTTCTTCACTTTTATGCTCCAAAAACGTCCAAATTAGCATGTTTTCTAGAATTCTTCTCAAAAGTACCTAAAATGACAAAAGGAACGATTTAGGGCAATATTTGATCACATTTACTCGAATTAGGGCTTAAATGACCCCTTAAAACGGGTACACTTTTCGTCTCATCAGTTAACACCAGGTAGAAACCATCAAATGTTATGGGGAATGCGGGTGTTTGATATATTCTAATCAACTCCTATCACCATATCTTCTGAAGAAAACCGTATTTCAATATTTTGATTTTAGAGTTTAAACCTGAATTTTGTGTATTTGTTTTTGTAGCGGAGTTGAAGAAGTTGAAGAAACTGGTTTGTTTTGGTGGTGGCACCTGTCTATGGGCTAGAAAACAAATTGGTACACTTTGATTCCTATCCAACTATAGAAAGAAGTCTGTGGTAAGCACTTGACTACTGTTAAAAATTCCAGTATTAGTACTGTACCATATTTTAAGGCATAATAAGTATTTTTCTAAGAATTAATTGTATTTGAACAGGTTTGAAAAATCCCATGACCTTGATGAGCTATGTAACTCATGTAACGGCCATGTTAACGGGTTTGCTATCTCTCGCTATGGATCCTTGGGGTGAATTGAGAACTAGCAGCTATTTTGATAGCTCAGGGCATATCATTCTAAGTTGCTTCCTGTTGATTTTTGGGAGAATTCTTGCCTTTTTTATGGTAACATATTCGTCGAATCGTAATGCACAAAAAATTCAACTACAAAAAGATAAAACAGTTAATGACTCAAGGAGCTCATACTTATTGCAGGTATTGACGGAGTACATCCTTGTCTCAGTAACAAGTGCAGTAACAGTGACCATGGAAGCTGTGACTATACTGGTATGATACAATATGTAATGTTTGCATACTACAACATGAGCCATTTTTATATTCATATTTGGCTTCGGAATTATCTATAGGAAATATTAAATTTGAACATAAATCTTACGGGCCAGCCTGAACCTGGATTTCGTTTTGACCCATTACCAAACCCGACCTGCCTATTTTGCCACTATATTTATAGATGAGATGCAGAGTGGATTTTTATTCTGTATCATCTGAATGCACTATCTTTATTCATCTCTTGCGCTCGTATATGATATCTGTAGATATGCAAATTATGCATTTCCAAAATTCTTATTATTTTGTCAATGCTATTCTTCTTCATGTTCAGGTGGCACATTCATGTACTCGATTATATCTCACTGAGCTTTGTCCTCTGGTTTCTAAATTTCAATTACTTTTTGTAGGTTTTCTTAGTTGAAAATGGGAGCTGTAGAAAAGAGTAACGACATGGACTAGGGAACACTGGAGATTGGGATGGGTAAGCTTGCCTACGCGTATGTTAGTTGTATTTTTCGGGTTTAAACGAAATTATTAGTTTGGGTTATTGATTGAAGCGGGTTTAGGCTGGAAAATATGATGATAAATAAGAACACCAACATGAAATTTAGATGCTAGAATACTGAAATAGTGTCTTAGTGGTACAAGTGAAACTCAAAAAACATTCTCAAGGAACAACTTTAAGATAGGATAACATAACTTATATTCAGTAAGGCCTTAACATTGAATGTTTGGTTTACATAGAGCCAAGTGACCCACAAAAAGGTTATAAAATGATAAGTGTCGAGAACATTATGCGATAAATTCGAAACAAACTAAGAATGATACAATGACAATGTCAAATCACTTTGGTTTCCAAGGTTTTTGATTGATCTTTTAGGTTTAAATTTGATTCTTGTTGACACGTAGGTCTATACCGAGGGGCTGTTAGGTTAAGCGTATTTAACACGCATATTCGCTTATTGCATTTTGTATAAGCTGAGAATCCCTTTTAAGTGTTTGGATGTGGCCCATGTAAAAGGCTTATCAAGTTTTTTAAGAGGTTGAAAGTGTGTTATGAGAAAGCTGATTTTAATGTGCTTTTTGAAGCTGTTTTAATGAGCTTACCGAACCACCCCTGAGATCCATGGATACTTTCTTGTATAGCTTAGTATTAGTGTCAAACAAACATTCAACACCAACAAGCTCGTATATTCGTCCAGAATATGAAATATTTTATTACAAAAGCTTAGAAAGCTAGTTGTTTTCCAGGTGGTTCTCTATATCTACATGTGGATATCGATATGTTTGATATGCATAGGATCATATTGATGGTAAGTTGCATATTTGGGAAAAAAACAGGATGGCATACCTCACTTTACAGTTTTTGAGGCCTTAATTTCTCTTGATTTATTGAAACGTGTGAAACCCAATGACTATCACAAAGCATTCCATCTCTTGATGTCTGAACTTACTATCCGGTGATGTTCCTTTTAGAGTACAAAACTGTCTGGTGTTGTTGGACCATTGGTTATCCTTGATAAAGTGTAGGTTAGTTTCGGTGTTTCTCTTCAATGCTCCAAACGCCGTCAAAAGAAGTTACAGGAAGTATGTGTTTTGTCATAAAATTTATTATTATTATTATTATTAAATCATTGTTCTAATTGTTTATGTTTATGTGATTTTCTTGCAAACTAGTTCCCACCTATTTTGATTCATGGCTGTTAAATTTTATTTTGCTATCACATCCTAATATGGAGCATCGTTTGTAGCTTCTTTACTTCACGATTTTGTACAAGTGTGAGAGAGATCCTAAATCCTGAATCATCTCTTGGAGCAGCGCCGTGGGTCTACTATACAATCTATGCATTCTTCGTTTTCGTTTTCAACATATTTGATATTGTAAGTAATGTTTCTAACATCTGTTTCCATCTTTAGCATTAATATTGGCAAATGGATGGGTGGGGTAATGCCGTTATGGGTCAAAAAGGGCTGGTTCGGAGCAGCCCGATCTGAACACTTGTTTACCTTGTTATAATCATTTGAGTAAATTGCATAAACCGCTCCTGTTGTTTGGTCAAAATTATATGAACTGTTCCTGTGGTTTGGTCAAAATTTGTGCTATATGCTTTCACTTTTGGTCGTCGATACTATACGCTCTACTCTAGCCTCAGGTTCAATATGTTATATTCATTTCAGGCCAACATGCCCAAGGAGATTGCAGAGTACTTAAATAAGATCGGTGCTAGGATACCAAATATAAAGCCAGGAAAAGCCACTGTTGAATATCTAGGAAAGATTCAAGCTTCAACCCGTTTCTGGGGTATATCTCTGTCCACAATATTCTCAGCTACAATAAGTGTTATAAGACATGTTTGTGATGATTAGTGAAGAAATCACACGCCGGATGAATTTGATAGGTTATGGGTTGTGTTTGTGTTGAATTTCGACTACGCATTTGGGTTTTGTGAACGAAGTTAATATTTTAAATTTGGGTTGCTACAGATATTTAGATTTTAGTTCATTTGTATATTGAAAATTGGCACAGATTTTTTTTTGGTTATATGCTCATTTCAGTGACCACCTATTTGGTCTCTAACTCTCAGCAATCTGTGACAACTTTTTGGTCACTAATAGCAAAAAGGGTGACCATTATTTCGTCACTATGAGCACTGTGACGATTATTTTCGTCACTAAAAGGGTTAAAGAGTGACCACTTATCTTGTCACAGATTCGTGACGACGTAAAGTTTCGTCTCTAATTGACTTAGTGACGGAGCTATAGTGACGACTGGTGACGACTCGAATTTTGTCACTAAACAGCTTTGTGACGACTTTTTGCACTGTTAGTGACCAAACTCTTTTCGTCACTAAAGGCCGATTTTCTTGTAGTTTCCAACTAGCCCGAAATAGCAAAATCTAAATTGTACTAACAAATACTTCCCCTCAGATATTTCAACCTTCACATTTGGTGACTAAAAAAACGGTCAATCACTTATATTCTTGGTGACTAAAAAACAATTTTATTCACAAACATTCTGTAGATGTTTATATTTTTGTTCTTTCCATTTTTATGTTTTCAGAGACTTTTTATTCTTGGCCCTAGAAAATTGACAAATAACGGTCCATCACTAGTTTTTAAAGTAGTATGCTACTAATTCTAAAGTAGTTAAATAATTTGCAGATTACAATCTTCACTTTAAAGAAATTTAGTTTGCATCCTATGTCAAACGTTAAACTTGAAGTCTTTTCCTACGAGGCTACGACTACTAGTTAGTTGGCATGTCTGGCCCTTTTAGATCAACTCATTAATTAGCAAACTTAAAATAGAAAGCTATTTTAAGTTTTTCTAAAAGATAGAAAATGAAACTCAAGCTTGTAGAAGAGATTGAATAACCAGAAGATATCTAATGAAACATTTAATTAACAAGTTAACATAATTAGTTCTAGTTAGCAACACCCGAAGAAACGTTATAATACTCTCCACTTTGTTAGCAATTTGTAATCACTATTTCTTGAAATGTGTTACGTTAGTTGAAGTGCTACTCATAACTTCATAAACAAGCATTGTCTTACATTTTCTTCGATGATGCTACAAATACCTCAGTAAGGGCTAGAAATACCTCAGTAAGGATTACAAATACCTCAGTAAGGACTCCTTGTATTCGATGAGGTTTATCGTAGAATTCACAACAACAAAAGAAGCAGCTTTAAAACTGATTTGCAGGTGCCCAATCAACATTGTAAAAATTATCGATTCCCTTATAAGTCACAATCCAAGCTTACTATTTTATCGAATGCAACAGCATAAATGAAATGGTTACTCATTACAAACTCAACATATTCAACTAAAATGATGCACATTTATACAGGAAGCATAACCAAAATTTATTGAAAATTTGCTATTATAGTTGATGGACTAGAATCAAATGAACAAGATAGATAAAGTTGGAACTTTGGTACGAAAAAAGAGACTATGTAGAGGTGTTATAGTGGGTTGACATACCATATACTATTTTTTCCCTTTGTTTTAAAAATTGTGTATAATCAAAGTGTTAAACACGCATATTTTGTTTTGATTAGTTAAGTGATAACTGATAAATGTTTTGTTTAACTGGATGCTTAATTTGGATTTGGACCTTTGACATTGGGCTCAACGTTATGGACTAAATCTGCTCTTTATGCCAACAATCTGTCAATGCAAAATATCTAGTAAAAGATTGGGTGGACAATTATATTTGTTTATCAGGCCTGCATGGTTACCCGCGGTTCAACAGCTAAAATCTACTGTATTTTCAACAAAAATTATAATATGGAAGGTTGTTAGCCTGCGTGTTTTGGCCATTGACGGACCTTTGTGAAGTTAGAGGAGGGCCCTAAGCACTATCTAGGAGGTTGTAATGACCCATAATAATGTCCAAAAGACTAAGGGTATCCAAAATTTTAATATAGTGCTTTTTTGGGCAGTATTATAAGTTGTTAGTCTGTGCGCATTGATGGACCTTTGTGGACGCAGAGAAGGGACCTAAGCACTATCTTGGAGGTTGTACCGACCCATAATATTGTCCAAAAGACTAGTATTATCCAAAATTTTCATATAGTGCTTTTTTAAAAATTATAATTAAAACTTGGAATACCCTTATTAGTCTTTTGGACAGTATTATGTGTCAGTACAACCTCCTAGATAATACTTTTTACTAGGTGACTTTGGCTTCTCAATTGCATATACCAAAAGACTATGCCAAAAGAATTGCTACCGAAATCCTTAAGAAATGCATGGGAATAAAAGTTGGATTAACCCCCAAAGAGTGATCAAAAATGGATTTGACCTCAAGTTTCAGGATATGTTCAACCAAAGATTTTACTTACTCAATAATGAAATCCTGCAAATAAAGCAAAAACGGCTCCCATAGAAAGTATATAATGGAAATGTGCAAACACATAATAAGTATCATGTAGAGCAATGTCTAACCCATAATTTGCTGGAACTATTCCACTAAGTTCCCCCTACGGTGAACAAAAATATAGACCCTACATCAATAACATGGGTGTTTTGTATTGTATCGAACCTGGCCCTTCAAAGTCAAAAGTTGTCAGTGCAATATAAATAAAAGTTTAGTGGTAATTTGTGAATTTCCCATTACCAACCTTTAAAAGAAATCTTTTTCCTAATAAAACAAAACCCCTATTGGGAATTTTTCATTTCAAAAAAATGGAACCATACCTTATTTGGTAATTTTTTTTCAATTATATTTTTTAAAAAGCTTTATACTTATTTAAAAAGCCTTAAGTATTTCTATTTTTGACCAAAAAATATAGAAATTTCGTTTTTATATTAAAACATTAAAATTTGCCAAAAAAACACATGGGTTTAGGGGTTATTTTTTAAAGTTTCAGGTTAAAAGTGTAGATTTATTTAGAAAAACGGAGGTCAACAAAGACACCCACAAATCCATCGGGAAAAAGAACACATCTTTTAACCTAATTCAATCGTTTTCTCAATCCCTTTCTTCATTCAACCCTTGATTGATCACTAAACCGTTGCTGCTGTTATTACTTCCTACTATTTCCTTTTCTCTCTTTGAAGATCAAGTTGGATTCATGGACTGGTATTTTTTTTATCCAATCCGATTGATTGAGATTTTGTGTTATATTAATAACTTAATTTAATTGAGATTAATTGTTCTGTTTTACTTAAAATTACTTGTGTTATTCCAAAATTTATGTTTTGTTACAAAGGATATTGTTTTGTTTTACTTTTTCGGGGTTCAGAATAAACTTTGAAGGTATGCTATGTTATAATGAATAAATCATAATTCAATTTAATTGTGTTGGTTGGTTTTTGCAGGGATGCAGCTAACACCTGATTATTTGTATGTTACGTGTTTATGCAGGAATCGATTTTTTGATTAAATTTGATGGTAAGTGTTTATGCAATATTGCAGGTTTCATCTTTATGTTTGTAAAGAATATGATATTTACTTATATTTGCCACACTATATTTTATATCCAAATGTGGAATTGCTAGGAACTAGCGTAGAGTTTAGTACTTTTTGCATTATGGGTTTTTGGAAGATTGTTTATCCAGCTAAGATTTGATCTTTACGAAACAATCTCAAGAGAAGTAAGTTTCTTCTAGATAGGTAAATCTTTATGTCGTGCCTGTTAACAAAATATGCAAATCTTCTGGCCAAGTTATCGGATACTACTATTACCCTCAAATATAATTTGATAGCAATTTATATAAATATTTTTATCTAGATAGTGCAAGAAATTGTGATGACATGTCAAATTATTGTGTTTTCTTTATAATTGAGTGAAGATACCATCTGTTAGCCTTTTGTCTTCATAGTAGTTTGATGGAGATCACGAGTAGTTAATGTTCTTCGTCCTATAACCACAATGAATTTATTGTCAAGCTTTGATAGACCAGTTGGCGTTATAAGTAGGCTCTGACCGGTGAGGCGGTGATATATAGACGAGGTTAAATGATTGCGTTTGCATTGTAATATTTTTTGCACAATGGGTTTGTACAAATTGGGCACATCAAATGGATCTTAGACTAGCGGTATGCGAATTTTTAATTAATAAAGAGGTTGTGGGTTCAAGTCTCGTCTTCTTTATTTATTTATTTATTTATTTTTTTAATTAAACTTATACAGATCGAGTATTAGCTGATAGGGGCAGTTGCATCTAAAAATTAATTTTGGACCATAACAGTTCGAAAAAACAAAGCAAGACGATGCCCTATCTGGGAACTTAAAGAAATGGCGGTGGACATGGGTTCACAGATTGAACGGTTACTTTTTCCAGTTCCATATTTGTAACTTTGTG
>LBNU01019500.1:41146-61998 GCA_014162995.1 Artemisia annua
GTATGTCTTGGATGAAATCATGAGAAAGAGATTGTGGTGGTGATTGGTTAAGGTAAGGCTGTGGAGGTTGATCAAAATGATGTGTGTCATAATTGTCATAAGGTTCGTGCTCAAAGATAGGTGTGTACCTATTTTGGCAATCAGAGCTGAGATGTAAACCTCCACAGTATGTACAACAGTTGAACTGTTGTGACTGATTCTGTGAGTTATGTGGATATTGGTCAAAACCAAATTTGTAATCGTTACAAGGAACTTGCTCATGGAAAAGCTGGTTCCCAGTTTGACAATTAGAACTGTCATGAGGACCTCCATAATACTCACAAGAAAAACTTGGTTTATTTTGATACGAAGCATCATTGAAATTTGAATGATATGATTCTTGCTCGTATGAGTTGTGAGGAAGGTGGTTGAAATCGTTTTGAGAATATTCACAAAAGTTCTGATCATAATCAGAGGTGAATGTAGGTTCAGTTCTCAAAACATAACATGCACAAAGTTCATGGCTAAATCCACAATCCTTGCAATAGCACCGTTCACAAAGTGAACCATCTCCTAACTGATCTCCAAAAATAATGCAATGAAGTTGTTTCAACGAAGATGTTTGAGGAGGGTTGTCAAATAGATTTGGTGAATCATTAAGAGAATTTGGATTTATGAACAAATTGCACACAGTACAAAATCTGTTACTAGAATTATTTCTACACTTCTCACAAATAGACCGGAAACAACGATAGCCGTTCTCAATCGGGCTTTTACAATGAAAACAGCTGTGTCAGGCCGAGAGACGCCATAAGAATTATACATGAGAGAGGTATAAGAAGGTAGAATCAAACGGATAGAGGGTAAGGAAAAATATTTTTGGTTTTTTTTTTGTGTTCGTTGAAAACTTATATAAAATGTTTTTGGTAATCGTTTTGAAAAACCAAATCGTTTCCTCGTAGATCACACTAAGTAATCCTTGAGTAATCTGAAATGGTAAAATTTTACGATTCGTTTTGATTTTATGTGAAAATAAGAAAATATGAACAAAGGTGGTAATATACAAAGGATATGAATATCCAGAATCACTAATCTGCAAATCGTTTTAGAATACGCGCACAACCTCCCCGGCAGCGGCGCCAAAATTTGATTGGCCCTGAACAGTCAGATCATATGGACCAAGGAATGGTCAACACGGTCAAACCTATTGAGCCAACTAACCAAGGAGTATAGAATATCCCCGGGTCGTTAAGTCCCGGCGAGGTGTGAATGGTATCAAAAACGAATTGTGATCGGGTGATTATGAACAGGAGAAAGGTTTTGATTGTTTATACACTTAGGATTAAAAGGGAATAGCTTAAATAAGCTATAAGAACTAGAACGTGAAAGGAAATTAGCTAGAAACGTTTACAAACCTAAAAACGCGAAAGTTAAATTAAAATCTACGTAACGTACAAAATAAAACGCGAGTTCTGCCAAATATAAATCCCACGGATGTGAAAATTATATTTTTGGAACCCAAATGATAAAAGAAAATTATTGGAAAAAGAAAAATATTTATTAGACTATTTAATTAATTATTATTAATTAAAAACTAATTAAATACTAATTATACTAATTTAAATTATAATAAATAGCTAATGAACAGTAATAATCGTGAAACTTTTCATAAAAATACTTAGTAGTATACTAAAGCTAGGAAAATATAAAAGTTATGAAAAGCTTAAAAATAAGCTGAAAAATAAGATGTTTAAGCTTGTATAAGCTAAAGGGAAATTGAGAACTATATAAAAAAGAGTGGAAAGAAATAAAACTAAGGACTGGATAGCCCAGATGGTGCACACCTTCGTGGTGGTGTTGACCTGTCAACCCAAGAGGTCTAGGGGTCGAATCTCACCAATGACAGATTTTTGCAAACATTTTAGTTTTCAAATTTTCTTTTACAAACACACTTAAACATCAAAAGGAACAAACTTTTACAAAGACAATATTTCTGAAGCTCAAAATTTAGCTGAGAATGAGCTTATATTGCTCAGCAGTTGAGCAAATAAGCACAAAGTGGAATTTGAAACTTTAAAAAGCTAGAAAATAAGCTATAAGCTTCATACAAAAGGTGGAATAAGCAAGAAACAATTGAGATGAGCATGAAATAAGTTAAAGAAAAGGGCAAAACACACTGAAAAGCTTACAATAAGCTAATAAGCAATCCAAACTCACTGAGAACCTGGCAGGCCTATGGGTCTACTAGCAGGCCATATTAAGCTTATCTAATAAGCTCTAAAGCCTGAAACAAGCCTTGAACCAATTAGACAGAACCAAGGGCTTCTCAAAAAGTTCAAAAGTTCAAGCTGAGCTTGACTGGTGAGGAGGCTAGGAGCTTATGAAGATGGGCTTATGGCTCAATTCTGTGATGCATGGCACTAAAAAGCTCAACAGGGGTACTTTGTGGCTAAGCTTTGATAAGCAAATGAGCTCTAAGATCCAACTTCTTTTTTGATATAGATACACAAGCCACCAATCAACATAACTCAACAAGAATTAACTACTTTCAATCTCTATTAAATCCTACAAGAGCTCTAGAAATCTTGTCCATTTTTTAACGGTTACGAAAGTGTTGACTTTCCAAGATTTTTAAAACTTTGACTAGACTAGATTATGCTTGATCCTAAATGACTTAAATTGATGTAATAAGTTATGATGAAACTAATCTAACCTATTTAAACAACTTTTAAACCTATTTTGATGATTACACTAACTGAATTTTAATAGTTGAACAAAGGAAAGATATCAAAGCTAATTTTGACTTTTTCTACATGGCTACTGGATTTTATGTTTTACTTAGCCTAATAGAACCTAGTGTGACAGGAAACAACCAAAAACCACTGCTAAAACAAACTTAAACATAGTGAACACCCTAAATCCAAACACTCCTTTATGTGGTGACTGCTTTTGATTTTATAGGTTCTTAAGCTATTAAAACTGAAATACTAATGCAGGGTGTTCACTTAAGCTATATTAAGTACAGTGAAGCTAAAATTATCACAAAATAAGCAGTAGAACAAGCTATGACTAGATAAGCAATAATATGTTATAAAAGGAGAATTCTAGCAAATATAAAAACTAACAACTGAAGCCAAGCACCCTAGCAATTTTAAAACTTAAATAGACCAAATAAGTACAAAATCACAGGTAAACACTAGTTTAAACTGAAATTAAGCAATATATAATAAGTGAGAATTAATTTGGAACTTACAAATGGTTCAACCTTCTTAATAAGAAGAAATGCAGAACAAGGAGTTTAGAGTCATCAAATCAGTCTAAAAGGACCTAAAGGCTTCTTCATCATCTCAAATAAGCTCAAGAGCTTAACCCTTCACCACAGTTGACTTTCTCTTTGACTTTTTGGAATTATGTGATAAAACAGTGCTTGTGGAACTATTAGCTTAACCAGTAGCTATAGGAAGTTATGATACGCTAAATCTCACCTAAAACAAGCTTGTAGAAGCTTATTAAACCTATCCTTACATAAACAAAGCTTAAAATATGAAAGTGATTGCAAATGGATTAAAGAGAAAAACTGACTTGCATTGATTTTGAAATATGATTACACTCCTCCGAGAAAGAGATTTACAAAGCTAAATTTAAAATGCTACATTAATTTAACTATATTTGACCTAGTTTACATTAAAGAAAACTGCTAATTAACTAACTACTGGACTTCTCTCTTCTTTTCTTCATTTATAGGGATGAGGTAGGGTTCCTGAGCATTTCCGAACAATAATGTTGACCTTTGGATGTCCTCAATCAATCTTAGCCGTTGAAATGGATTTTGGTGCCAAAAAGATATTTATCCACTAGCAGGTTGCTTGGAGCAAATTGGGATTATTAAATGCATTTTGGAGGGTTGTGGTGAGCTGGGGGACAAGGAGAGGTGAAGGTGAGTTGGAGGGATGGAGGGTTGGTGTGTGGCAGGGGAGTTGCAGGTGGGAGGTGGGAAGGACAAAGTCAAACGGGTTTGACCCCGTTTATATTAATAAACGGGAAGTTGGGCTGGTGAGGAGAAATGGGCCATGGGTTTGTGTTTTGGGTTTTTTGGGTTAAAAATAACAAAGGGGTCCGTTTGGTATTATTAGTGAACACAAGGACCATTTTTGTAATTGCTGCAAAGTTCAGGGACCTGTTATGTAATTTTTCAAAATTTGTCCAAGGGGCTTAACATGCCAAGTTTCAATAGTGTAAGGACCAAAATTTATTATTTTCTAAAATTTAAACTTTCAGGGACCAAATATGTCACTTTTTGAAACTCGAGGGACTAGACTTGCCATTTATGCAAACTTTATTGTTTTTCATCTGTTTTTTACTCATTTTGCATATGAAACATATAAAACACAATTTTGGGATATTTTCAGTATTTTTGATGCATTTTTGAGTATTTTTAAATGTTTTGCAGCTCATTTTTGACCAAAAATGATGAGTGTTTGAGCACTCATCAAAACCCGATGGACTGGACCATATATCGTTGCTCAAGTTTTTCCATATGGCACTGTCGAGTTGTCTCAAACTGACGGGCCAAACTTTAAGGTTAATGGTCATAGACTGAAGCACTACTTTGGAGGGGACATACCATCGATGGTTGTCCCGGATCTCAAAACCGTCCCCATGACCAATGAATACGGGGATCGAGTCAAGCTAGCGACTCGGTTAACAAAAACAGTAGCATTGCATGGGTTTTCACCCATGATTCTGATTTCTTCCTATTTTCTAACATAAGTGTGGGGGAGTTGCCCCTACTTTTTCAAAAAAAAAAATAAAAAATAAAAAAATAAAAAAATCATCATCATTTTAAAAGAAGTGATAGCTTCTATTTAAGAAGCTTTAGCTATTTAGCTCCTTTTTTTTAACTATGGTGTTCCCACACTTGCCCAAATCTAAGTTTTCACGTTTTAAAGTATCGGCATAATGGCCGGGACTTTGAATATTGAGGGCCAAATCTAAGTGTGGGGGAGGGAATTTTGGCAAATTTGATCAAATGTGTACCTTTTTAGAGCCATATTCCCCCATTTTGGCTAAAAAAAATTTTTTTTTGAAAGTGCTTTGCACTAATGAAATAAATAGTAATCAGTCCACCATGTATAACTTACATAAGGATTGGCTAATCCTGGAGCAAACGGCTCTAGGTAAAGATAAATCAAATCCGTTTATGGCTTACAATTTGCCAAAAATTGTATGGTATTCGACTCACCATATCTTCGGTAAAGAGTTGACTAGCCCGCAAGGTTATGGCTTGTGGTAAAGGCATTGGAAAGCTATAATTGGTAATCAGGTCACCAAAGATAATAAGTTTATTTTATCTAAGAGTTGGCTAGTCCAGAAGCAAACGGCTTTTGGTAAAGACAAATCAAACCCGTTGAAAGCTTATGATTTGCTCAAAATCATATGGTTATCAGTGTACCATAGTTCTTACTTGAACTAAAACATTTGGCTACTCCAGAAGTAATGGCTTTTGGTAAAGAGACTTCAAATCCATTAAGTTTTTATAAAATATTGCTACGGACTAGCAATAGTTTAGTGTGGGGGATTGATGTGCAAATACTCATCATTTTTGGTCAATCTAAACTGCAAAAACATTTAAAAACACTCAGAAATGCATCAAAATACAGAAAATATCCCAAAGATCGTGCTTTATATGTTTTAAATGCAAAATGATTAAAAACAGATGAAAACCGAACAAAGTTTGCATAATTGGCAGTTTCAGTCCCCCAACTTTCAAAACTCGACAAAATTAGTCCCTAAGCATTTATTTTGAAAGAAAAGTCAAACCAAGTTCTTAAAAATCAAAAATTACGAAATAATGATCTTTGGGTAAAAAGATTTCAAAGGTTTACAAGTTTAGTCCCTGGAGTTTCACATTTGGCAAGATTGGTCCTTGAACTTTTAGAAATTGGCAGAAATGGCCCCTGGTGGAGTATTTTTGATGAAAAAAGTCAACATTAGTCCTTGGGAACTCACAAGTTGTCAAATTTAACCCTTGGATGAAAAGTTTGGAGAATGCACATGTTTGGCCCCTGCAGTTTGGAATTTGGCAAAAATGGTCCCCGGATATTTCATTTTGGAATTTAATCATCAAAAAGACCTTTGGAATTCAATAGATGGCAAGATTGATCCTTGGTGAGAGTTTGTAGAATTGGCAGCTTTAGTCCCTAAAAATTGAGGAATTTACACTTTGCACCCTTGGGCCTAAATCTATTACTAACTAAAACCTACACTTAATTTAAACCTTAACCCCTAAACCAAAATCAAACAACCCATTTAAACCCTTATCCCAACATCCACCAGCCCAACTCAACACCCCACCACGTTTTATAAAACCCAAAGTCAAACCCCGGTCAACATCTCCTTCCCCCTTCACCCGTTTACCCAGCAAACAACCACCATCTCCACACTCCACCTCTGCCACCCTTCCCTACTACTTCAAAAGCTCCCCCCTCACCTTCTCCCATATCCCCTTCTCCAAGAATAAGTCACAAGATACCACATCCACGCTGGCAATCCAGACCTGATACAAAGCCGGTTTGGCGCCAAAATCAAATTGAGGGCCAGGATTGATTTCACTTTAATTGGAAGGCTGGGATTTGCTCCCAAGAAGCACAAGAGGGTATTGAAGCTGTTTTCACTCAGTAAAGAAGCACAACAAAGAAGAGAAGCCCTAATTCACATCTAGTATAAATAGTACCTCTTGTAAGCCTCATATGGCATCTTTCCTTTGTATCTTTTCTGTTTTATTTACTAGTTTAACATTGTAATTTTAGAATTCCAGTTTAATTGAAGTACTTTCCAAGTTTATAAAAATTTGAATTTTCAAGTCAGATTTCAAATTGCTTATTATTTCAGTTATTGTTCTTTATTTTGATCTCCAAATCTTACTTTCAGTGTGTTTAAGCCCATCAAATTAAAAAAGAAGCAAAAATTTAGAAAGAAAAAAAAAAGAGAAAATACCAAGGAAAATCAAAGAAAAAAATAGAAAAATCTTAAAAAGAGAAGGAAGAAAAAGAGTTGCAGCAAGATGATGGAATCTGGTTTAGTACTCCATGGGGAGTGTTAGGTTACTGATTTTGGTCCTTGTTCAACCATTGTTCATGTTCTGGACCTTTTGTAAGAGCTTTTTACATATTTTTTTTAGCTTAATCTGCCATTGTGGGTTATAGTTGTTGTTTCTTGTTTAAATGTGTTTAAGGATGCTTATTTACTATTAGAATGATTAGATTTAGTTGATTCATGGATTAATTCTTGTATTTGCTTTGAAAAGTTTTTAAAATCAGTTTTATAGGGGTGTTTGGAATTGGTAATATTTGTTTGTTGTTGTTGTTATTAGAGTTTAGGGTTGTTGGTATAAAGTACTTAGGCAGCAATCAGTTCAATTCAACCTTAGTTTTGGTCAAATTCAAAAGAAAAGTCAAAAGAGCACCCACAATCATCCAACAGTTTATCTGTGGTGATTTGGTGTCTCAAATTTTTGAATTCAATCTAAAATTAGTTTAGTTTGGTAGATTTGGCTTGATTTAGCCTAAACAAACCTTACTTAATCATCTGGGATCAATCAAAAGTCACCAAAGTCAAAGTTTTCAAAGTATCTTTCAAAGTCAAAAAGTGTAAGCTGAGTTTTTGAGGAAATTTCAACCCAGTCTCTAATCTTTGTTATTGAATGGAAATTCAAAAACTTTGTTGATTTAAGTTCTCACTCAGCTAATCACACTGTTCTTAAAGGACTAAACCCTAAATATCTCTCCCACTAGAGGCGACTTTTTCCCTAACATTCTCTAAATCGTTCCTCATCAAAATTCATCTAAATCCTTTAATTCTTGTAACAAATTGATCATTCCTAGTGTTTAAACATTGCGTTTATCATTGGAATACTCAAATCGTTGCTAGTTTTTTAAGATTTAGATCAAATTTGGTGATTCGATTTAGGGTTGTTAGGGTTAAAATCGCTTTTGGTTTTCTGTATTCGATCTTGATTATCTTGTTTGTATAAAGTCGGTTTAATCGATCTTCATATATCTAGGGTCGAATATTTATTCTGCTTATCTTTGGTTAGATAANAAATTAACCCTTTTACCCAAAAAAAAACCGACTTACGTTTTTTATTTATCTAATCGATTATGGTGTGCTCCTCATTGATGTATCTATTGAATTGGTTGTGCTACAAGCTGCTGCAATACTAAACCTTCTTAGGGTTTGGTTATTTTATATTGTGATCTGTTTGGATTGAGGGGTTTGCTGCTGAACGATTATAAAACCTTTTGGTTTTTACATTCTTCTTGATTTGGTGCTTTATGCTGGAAGTTAATTGCTAGTACGTTGTTGGGTTGTTCATGTGTAAGTTCCATTCGGATGTTTGTTGGTATGGATGTGGGTTTTGGGAGAGTGGATGTATTATTGGTTGATAAGGCTTTGTAAATTCTATGCAACGACCTGGTTATTGAAATCTTTATGTAGCAGGTGGTCGTTGTGTTGGTGATGATTTGTCAAGTGCTAGTCGAACCATCATGGACATGTTTGCTGCTTCTACGTGGGTGTTTGGTTCGTATTTGCTGGAAGTTAGGATTTGGAAATCCTATGATTCATCCGTTAATGGTCATCATGCTTGGTTTTACTTGGTTTTGCATCTAAACATATACTTTTGGAGCAAGTTTGTGCTTGCTGCTCTATCCGTGGTTTTAGAGTCTTTCACCAGCCGTTATGTGGAATTTGTGAACTGAAGCTCAAGATTGATGATCCATGTGTGGGTAAGTTGGAGGTTTCTTCATGGAAGTAGGTGGACCGCAATTGTGACTTAAAAGGCTTAAGTACTTTTCTTGAGTAATATTGTAATGTTTTATTTACTTTTGTCATTATTGTTAGGTTCATTTTTGTAAGTTATAAGAATGGTGTGTCATTCTTATATAGTGGTTGTGGAAGTGTCCTAAGGGACTAAGATGGGGGATTCACCCTCATCCATTGTACTTCAATGTTTTTTGGTTAATATACTTTACCGGGGTGCAGGATTACTCCCCTTTACCCAAAAAAAAAGACACACATCATCATCATGATTGAAACAAACACACTTAGAACACCAAGATGGCCACCATTCATACTCGACATCAAGAACTTCCATGTAATGACCCTTACCCTTAGGCAACGGAATCGCAACCTCAATTGATTCCAAAACATCCAAATCAGCCGATAATTCAATGAGTACCCTTGCATATGAATAACGTCCCCAAGGATTCTTACACATATCATTAGTACCCGCATCAAACCGTATTATCCACCCCAACTGTTTTGCAATCAAACTAATACCGGCTTTAGAGTATACAACGGAAGGTATATTATGGATACGTACCCAAAATGGTACCTTAGTAATCTTCTCCTTCTCCAGCCTCATATTAGACACCCAAACATGTAAGAATAAAGGCGTAGATCTAATAAACCAAGGACCACCATTAAGAACTTTATTCATACCTTCAAGGGATGAGAACTTGAAAATGAAGAAACCATTCCGCAATATAACATGTTCAAAGCCGAACCTAGCCCAAGCATGCTTGACATAATCTTCCACAATAGGAAACACAATTGTTTGACCAATGAAATAGCCGTATAATGAATTAGTAAGTTTAGTGCACATATCATCAACAACGGCCATTGGAATAACAACTTTCGAACCCGAACTAGTAGCCTCATCAATTCCAGCAGATTGTGATACACGAGGTACTATAGGCTCACAAGAACCAACAGGTCCTACATGTCGTGGACCATCTTCAATAGACGTGGCCATAGATAACCCCTTAGCATGATCAACAAGGTCATACTCCCTAGCCCCGTCTATACCAGCAACATTACTTTATCACTAGTATGAACATCCGAAGTAGTACTAGAAAACCTTACCCCATGTTCCTTAGACGTACCAACAATGGCAGCCCCCAACGAATCAGATTCAACAACAGTAGTAGCCTTAGGAACATCAGATTTAGTACTATCTAACCTCACCCCTTGTTGTATAGCAATGTTTGAATAAGAACCAACGGGACCATGATCACTTGGAAGCGCAAAACTCCCCGTTTTTCCACCCAAACCTGCACTTTTCAAGATAGACATCAATGGCTTACCATCGTTAACAAGTACCTTACCATCGATAATCTTAGCAGCCAACCCAACAGCCTTAGACGGCTTCTTACCATTCAAAAACCCCGAATCCATAACTCTCTTAACCCACGTACAATAAACTAACAGCAGCAGCCAATAGCACTTTTAATTAACCAAAACCCTTAAATGGGTTACTTGCAAACCAGACCCCAAACAGGTTACTTACACGACCAATAGTAGCACCAGCAGATTTGCGCACAAAGAAGCAAGCGAAACCCTAATAAAGGGAATCGACAATAATTAAAGAGAATGTGCAGCAAACAAAGGGGAATCGACCTTATATAAACCAATCGATTATAGAACCGACTTAATCATGAAAAAATAATAAGGATCGATTAATAAAGACCAATAACCGACTAAATATGTAATAGAATTGAAGGAGACGATCATCATGTAAAGGGAGATGTACCAATAAAAAAAACTCTCTCCTACTATGGGCGATTTTCACCTTCCAAACCCTAAACTTCATTCATTCGATCTCTAATCTTTTTTTTTGGGTAAAAGGGTTAATTCACCCTGGTAAAATGCATTACTCCAAAAAAACGTTGAGGTACATAGGATGAGGGTGATGTCCCTCACCTCAGTCCCTTAGGACACTTACAGACACGAATATAGGAATGACACACCATTCCTATAACTTACAATAAAATGAACCTACCAATACTGATAAAAGTACATAAAAATTACAATACTACTCAAGTAAAGCACTTGAGCCTNTCACCATAATGTAGCACTTTTACCCTTGTTGGGTTGGGGTGTTACAAACCTTGACTTCCATTCACCAAACCATGAAGTAGACCAACCTGCACTAAAACACCCCCAACACGCAGCTGATCCATTCAACACCAAGTAGGGTATACAAGCCCCTAACACCCACTTCATCATGCCATAACAATTCCCAACAGAATCAAGCAATAAAACCAATGAATCCATAAAAATATGACATGATTACACACCAACAACGATCAATAGAGATGCAGACCACCCTATCGATCAAAACCTAGGGTTTTTGAATAAGTTGCCCTAAAACTTAACTTCCATCTCTCTCTAACCCACGTTCATGGCTGCACCAACATGATAAAACAATGAATACCAACCAGTCCGTAGGAACAGATTGTTTGCTGATAAAAAAACCCTAACTCTCTCTCTTGTGTGGGCGATTCTTCTGCCTCCCCTCCCTCACAAATATCGGCCATAATTCTGCCCATCTCATACGTTTTTCCTTTAATCCTTCACTAGGATTAACTGATATTACATGTAGATCGGATTTGTGAGGGTTGGGGAGTCGGTTTTTTCGTTAGATCTATCCTTTAATCGCCCATATACTTGCAAACCCTAAATCCCTAAATCGTTTTCTCTATTAACTCTTGCAATTCGTTACTGTTTTGGTACTTGTTATTGGAAAATCGTTTAGGGTTTAGCTTTTTATTCCTCTACCGACTTAGGATATCTAATCGGTTGTTATTCATATTTAGGGTTTTGGTTTTATGTTTATTGGTTTCTTCCTCTTAACCGACCTATTACTTGCATATTTAAAGTCGGTTAGTGGCCTGAGCTTTATTGATATATCTCTTGATCGTGTTTGGGGTGGTTGATGCTTTTACGATTATACTTAATCCTATTATTAGGGTTTCGTTTTTTCTAACATTCACTGGTATGTGGGATCTATGCTGAACGCACATAAAACCTTTTGGTTCTTATATTTGATCAGTTATGGTGCTTTAATGCTGAATGGAACCTTTTTTGGGTTTTGTTTAATTTATCTACTGGACGTATACCCTTGTTAGNTAACACCCACTTCATCATGCCATAACAATTCCCAACAGAATCAAGCAATAAAACCAATGAATCCATAAAAATATGACATGATTACACACCAACAACGATCAACAGAGATGCAGACCACCCTATCGATCAAAACCTAGGGTTTTTGAATAAGTTGCCCTAAAACTTAACTTCCATCTCTCTCTAACCCACGTTCATGGCTGCACCAACATGATAAAACAATGAATACCAACCAATCCGTAGCAACAGATTGACCTCTAAGCAACAACCAGATCCATAATCACCATCAATATAGAATATACAAAACCTAAAAAAGGTTTTGTTAATATTAAGCACATCACAACCCATAATAACGCAACATGTTAAATAAATTCGATCAATGAAAACCGAATTGATTCAAAAGCAAGAACATGTTACGCTAACCATCAAGAAGATCGTAGAAAAATAAAACCATGTAATCCATACGATCAAAACCAGAACCAATGAAACCCTAATCGCAAACCAACGGTTAAATAAAAAGTCGGTTTAATTCGATTTAGACTTTAATGCACAGAATTAGGGTTTCAAACCAATTGATCCTTATATGTATAGTCGATCAAAACCGACTTAGATATTCAGGAAACAAAAGGAACGATGAAGGATAATAGGCGGCGAATAAACCCTAACAATCTACCATAATCGACTTTAACCTAAGAAACAAAAAACGATTGACTAAACCAATGATAACCAATTTGATTAATCACTTGAATAAGCAGATCAATCCCTGAATCAAAGAATTAGAAGCAGATTAAATGTTAAAATGATTAAAGGTTTCGACCATCCTCCTCTTTAATATACCACAACCCTAACACCGATTGCATACTAACTAATCGAATCCGAGGATCAATTAGAAGCAGAGAGGCGATCTTAGAGGTGGTTTATGGCCGGAGAAAGGTGAAGAGGAGGTGGCAGGGAATCGCCCCTAATCCTTATAACGATCGTGTTTTTGACGGTTAACTGAGTTTAATTTAGTCTCTAACATTGTTTTTATTTGGATTCAGTCTTGATTTGATTAGTGTTTCGATTTTAATTTGGGTTTTTGGTTAATCGCTGGTTTAGGGTTTTTAGATATTCGCTGATCGTTTTTGATTATTCCTTTATTATGAGTGTTGGTTAGTGAGATTTGATGGGTATTTAAACCCCTTTTAGGGTTTCTTTACATTAATTATTGGGATTTACAATTTGTTTGTTGGTTTTTAGAGTTTTTTTCCTGTCGCTATTTTTAGGGTTTAGGGTATCGCTACTGTTTGATTTGTGTTCTTTTTTAATATGTCGGCTAATACTAATACTAATTCGTTGAAGCATGCATCCAGTACCCCAGTTTCGAATTTAATGGCTGATGCTCCTATATTAAAATCTGTTTTGAAGAGGGCTGGTGTTACTGGTATGCAAGCAGCGAAAGGGTCTCATGAGGTATTACCATCAATTGGGCAACAAGAAGGGGTTGAAGTTGATTCAACTTTGAGTGGCATCGCTGCTAAAATTAAGAATGTGGATGGCAAGATCTTGGGTAGAGATGGTAAGGTTATGAAACTTCATCGTGGGGTGAAGTTTGCTGATCAAGGTGATGCTTTGTCTAAAAACCAAAGCAAGGATGATGTGAATGATCGTGGTATGTTGGAGGGGATTGAAAAAGCTGGTCGTGGAACAACAAAGGCTACTTCTACTCAAGTCCCCAATGTGTCACAAGGTTCGAATGTAACTCAGCAACCTAGTACTACAGTTCCAAATCAACATGTGCAAGCTGATGTGTGAGTGTCTTTTTGGGTAAAGGGGAGTAATCCTGCACCCTGGTAAAGTATATTAACCAAAAACATTTAAGTACAACGGATGAGAGTGAGTCCCTCATCTTAGTCCCTTAGGACACTAACCAAACCACTATATAAGAATGACAGACCATTCTTATATCTTACAAATCCAAATACAACTAACAATGACTAAAGATAAAATACAATACATCACAGCTTAAATAAACATTTAAATCTTCTTAGTCATCCTAGCGATCCAGATCTTGAACATGAAGAAACCCAAACCAAGTTTCTCCGCCTTCCAATTGCTCAATCCAAGCCAAATCCATTTGCGTCTTCTATTAGTATTATGCAAGAAGCATAAAATAATAACCTAATAAGAATGCAATCCGTAGCAAATCGAATTTGAATCATAAACATGAAGAAACCCATAACCAAGTTTCCCCGCCTTCCAAGTGCTCATTCCAAGACAACTCCATTTGCAGCTTCTATTAGTATTATGCATGAAGCATAAACTAATAACCTAATAAGAGTGCGATCCATAGCAAATAGAGGTTGAACGAACATGATGATACAAAGGGTTTTGAACAAGACCCTTCAAACTTAACTTCCAACACTATTCGAGATAGCAAAATCACAAAAAATATAACACTCTTAACTTGATTAAACCTACCCACTTAGAACGAATAGCAAAACCATGGCTCCAACACTTGCAATCAACATACAATAACGTTAACTCACAAATCAGGAACCCAAAATTCAACGAGCTTGGTTAAATCAGCAATATTCATCTCTCTCTCAACCCATAAACACGGCGTAAACCTCATTCCAGAACAACCACAATCACAAGATCGACATCCATGAGTAAATGGATTGGTTAATCCAACTTGCATAACATAATAGATATACTTGAACGAATAGCAAAACCAATCCCCAGAAAAGGCTAATCAAAACTGAATAATATAAAACCCTCAAAAAGGGTTTCGTTCATGAAAACCCTAATGATCGCAGAACAAAGTGATCGACTTTTGATCGCAAAAACAAATAGGGATCAGTCTTGATTAGCAGATCGTATCCAAACAAAGTAAGCGACTTAATAAGGCTATTAAACCGACAAGAATGAAACCCATAGCACAATACGATCAACCAATCTTCCAAACCCTAAATCGATTGATAATAAACGACCAGGCCTAGGATTTAGGGTTTCGAGCAAACATGCATAACCTCACAACACCACTAATGATAAAACACAACCTAAAAACGATTGCATACAAACAAACAATCAAAAATCGTTTGATGTAGAGAGGCGTTTAAGGTTTGATTAGGAATTAATCAAGTGGCGGCTGAATAAAAAAGGGAACGATTATAGAATAATCAATAGCTAAACCGACTCTTATCCCTAACAAATCAAAGCAGAACGTTTAATCATTAACCCAATGAAGAATTAAAGGAAAAAACGTGAAGAATTATGGCCGGAATTTGTTAGGGATAAGGCTGCCGGAAATCGCCCCTTGAGAGAGAATTATCAAAAAGCTTTGATGTTGTGAGTGTCAATAATGAAGTTAATGGTAAGTCTTCTTCTGAAGTTGGTTCTAAAACAGTCCCTAATTTTTTTTTGGGTAAAAGGGTTATTTCACCCCGGTAAAATATATTATCCAAAAAACGTTGAAGTACAAAGGACGAGGGTGAATTCCCTCGACTCAGTCCCTTAGGACACTTACAGACTCGAATATAAGAATGACACAACATTCCTATAACTTACAATATAGTGCACAAACCAATAATGACAAAGTACATAAAGATTACTATACTACAAAAGAGAATTACTTGAGCCTTCTATATCACCATTGTAGTCCACTTTAACTTCCATGAAGAATCCACGTAAGCACAACCAAGCATTCTTCAACATATCATCTGCAACCTTCATGTCATGATCCCCTTACCAAACAGCCATGACAAGGTTCACCATGCAACGAAACTAGGGTGATAAACCCTAACAAGTAGATCGAATGTGCAGCTCATAGGATGTGTAAGAACCAGGCACAACCAATCAATTCCAAAGAGTTTTGAATAAGCACTCTAACAACTTAACTTCCAAGCTAAATCAGCATCAACATACAAAATCCATAGGCACAAGACTGAACATGCACGTAATAACAAGGCCAAACAAAGTAACCTTGACTACCACAAATCCTAAACTTGACTTCCAACAAGATAACCTTGACTTCCAGTAGCAACAAATTAAACACAAGGCCAATCAAAGTATGAATCTAATATCGACCTTCAAACGGATGAAAGGTTTTTGAACAAGATTACCTTCAAACTTGACTTACATCTCTCTCAAACCCACTTACATGTATCTGTAGCCCATATGTTGCTAAATACAAGTAAGATCAGAATGCAAACCAAAGCTAACAGAATCTGCCATAGACTAACAATAGGGTTTTGCAAACCCTAACTAACAACTTCATGATCTAGTAGCCATCATATATGAATCAGTTCACAAATTCCATACAACGGTTGGTGGGGGACTCTAAAACCACGGATAGAGCAGCAAGCATAACCTCGCTCCAAAGGTGTGCGTTTAGATGCAGAACTGAATACCCATTCAATACACAAACAGCCATGTAACATCAAATCACCACGCAAAGGGTACCATGCAACAAACCTAGGGTAATAAAACCCTAACCAATAGATTGAATGTGCACTAGTCAAGAAAGAACCAATCACAACCAATCGACCAAAGAGTTTTTGAATAAGAACTCAACCAAAACTTAACTTCCAATCTACCATCAGCAGCAACAACACGAAGCTGCAAATACCTGCCATGATTGTTTTTTCTAGGGTTTTGGAAATCGTCCCTTTTGTTCTGCCACCATTAATTTTATCTTTCTTATACTCATGCTCCTTTTAATCGTCGCCTCTCTACCTATCTGGGTATGCAATCGACATTATACAGGTTGTGTGATTAGTTTTTGATGGCGGCTGGTTGTTATATGCGATTAATATAAACCCTAATCGTTTTTAAAGTCGGTTTATAATCGATTCTCTATTTAGGGTTTATTTTTCGTTTTATTATTATAAACCTTACACGATTACTAACTGCTCATCCTTTAATCGTTTTCTCTATTTAGGTTGTGTAAGCATTAGGATCATCGGCTATCATCATGTGTGCAAGCATTAGGATCATCGGCTATCATCATGTAAAGGGCAATTCCCTCATCAAGTGAGCAATCGTTTAGGTACAACGACTCCCATAAAGTAATAAACAAAACCCTAGTTTGTTGTTTATCATTTATTGCAATCTGTTCTATACGTTTATTAGGACTGATTTGAGGTGGTTTTGTTTATGGTTGCTGTTTAATTGGAATGGGTCTTTAAAAACCTTGTGGTCTGCTGTTGTTTGATCGCTTTTGCTGGAGGTTAGTGGGGTTATTAGTTTTACATACTTCATCTCAATGAAGGGCATTTGATTGGTTAATTTTGGCTCTATTGTATGATGTTGTTGTATGCTTCGTTGATTGCATGGCAGAATTTTGGGATGTTTATACCATTATTGATTCGTTATGTTTATACGTGGTTATTATTCTGCTATGGTGATCATGGGAGGTGTGGAGGCATTATGGATTGATCATTGGCTGTCTTCATGTGTATCACTCTTAATGGCTGGAAGATTGGATCGAGTTTGTATATGCTGGAAGATTTGGTCGTTTAGACCATGTTTATGCTTCAAGTTCGAGTTGCTTCGGATGTCACTCTTATTAAGTTATTAGTTTATGCACTCTGCATGACACTAATAAAGATGCAATTGGTTGAAGCTGGAAGTTTGAATTATTTTGTCGACTTGATGATTCAAGGAAGTGTCTACTTAATAGTGTTCTTTCTTCTTTTAAAGAAGTGTTAGTGTCTTGTTATGTATGCATTATCGCCTATGTAACGGGCTTAGATTTGGGATTTCACCCATATCCAGTGTACTTCAATTTTCTTTTGGTTTGTGTGGTAGGTTATAAGAATGTTTTGTCGTTCTTATATAAGAGTCTGTAAGTTATACGAATGGTTTGTCATTCTTATATTGGTGTCTGTAAGTGTCCTAAGGGACTGAGATGAGGGACGTCACTCCCATCCGTTGTACTTCAATGTTTTTTGGTGTAATACATTTAACCGGGGTGAAATATCCCTTTTACCCAAAAAAAAAAGCGTTTAGGGACAATGACTCCCAAAAAGTAAGGTGCAATTGCTCTTAACAAGTGAGCCTTTAGGGACAACGGCTCCTATCATGTAAGTGACAAATTGCCCTCATAAAGTTAGCCTTTAGGGACAACGGATCTCATCATGTACGTGACAAGTACTCTTATCAAGTGTGCAAGCATTAGGGACAACAGCTAACATCATGTAAACAGCTCTAATACTGATGGAAAGTACGTTAACGATGATATTAATTTGGCTGACTTGAGGAGTTATATTGATATACGCATGGAGGAGGAGAAAGTGCTTGATATTCCTAAGGAGGATGAGCCTAAGGATGGTTATGATGGAAGTGCAATGGAGGATACTACCCATGTGTCCTCCATTAATGATAATACATTACATGAGCCGACTGGAAGTGTACTTATGGATAAGGGTACGGAGGCTGGTCCGTCTAGTTCCTCCTTACCAGTTGCTACTTCTACTACTAAAAGAAGTAACCCGTTCTCTAAGGTTGGCGATGTAATTGATTCTGACAGTGAGGTAGATGAGGTTCTTAATCTGTATGATGAGTCTGCAAATTTATTTGATATGCATAAGGGCACATTATCATCATCGGGTGGTGGACAGGACCACGAAGATTACTATGAGTATGATGACTTTACGGATCAGCTAAACGATATCCCAAGACACTTGGCTGCCTTTTATGAAGATTTCAAGCTCCAAGGTCGGATTAGGAAGTAGTTGGTTATATTGTAGTCTTATTTATTATGTGGTAGTGGTCCTTTTCTTGTAACAAAGAAATGTTAATGCCTATGTAACGGGCTAAGATATGGGATTTCACCCATATCCATTGTACTTAAATGATTTTTGGTTAATGCATTTTACCGGGGTACAGGATTATTCCCCTTTACCCAAAAAAAACCGCTAAACACGTAATAAATCAAGAACATTCGCCCTCCTTTTAAAACTACATGTAACAAGTTTCAAACGCACCGATGTAAGGGACAAATTGGCCTTAAAAAGTTCTCTCCCTTGGCGATTTTTCTAAACCCTTTATGCCGAAATCGTTTTTCACCCTTTTCCTTCTAATTCTTGTGTTTTATGCAACGATTTGATTTGTTTTAGTGATTACCATTCGTGTTTTTCATTATTCTGATCACTATTGTTGCTTAATTCGCAGTGATTGCTGGTTCTTGGTGATTTATTCTTAGGGTTTAGTCAAATCGATCTTGGTTTTATCCCTAACATCTAATAGTTTTTTCTATTTTTTGCCAAACAACCTTTAATTCTTGTATCAATTGATTAGTAAGTAATCGTTTTGGTTATCATTGGATTACTCATATTGCTGCTTGATTTTAAGGATTAAGGTCGAATTTGGGGGCAATCGTTTTTTGTTAGGGTTGTAAACCGCCTTGGTTTTCTTGATCGTTCCTTATTTATACCTTAATTCTAAGTCGGTTTGTCTGACTTATAGATATTTAGGATCGTTCTTGTACTTGCTGCATATATCTAATCACTTTTTGGTTATTGGTATTCATTCAACGATTCTCTTTTTAGGGATTCGTTTTAATTTGTGCGCAAGTTTACTGCTGGTGCTTAATTCTGTACTAAACTCGTTAGGGTTTGGTGTTTATGATATCGTGTATAGGTGATTTTGGGCGTTATTGATTAACAAACTTCTTCTTGGGGTTTGGTACATTCTGATTTGCAAGTCCTGTGTTAGGGTTTCGTTCCCATAGAAGTGCGCTTGGTTTGCTGCTGTAAGTTGATTGTACGTGGGTTTGCTGCTGTTAGTATTAGTGTTTGTGGGTTAAGAGAGATATGGATTCAGGGTTGTTGAATGGTAAGAAGCCGTCTAAGGCTGTTGGGTTGGCTGCTAAGATTAACAATATCGATGGCAAGGTACTTGTTAACGATGGTAAGCCATTGAAGTCTATCTTGAAAAGTGCAGGTTTGGGTGGAAAAACGGGGAGTTTTGCTCTTCCTATTGATCATGGTCCCGTTGGTTCTGATTCAAGCATTGCTATACAACAAGGGGTGAGGTTAGATAGTACTAATTATAATTTTCCAAAGGCTACTACGGTTGTTGCATCTGATTCGTTGGGGGCTGCCATTGTTGGTACGTCTAAGGAACAAGGGGTAAGGTTTGCTAGTACTACTTTAGATGTTCATAATAGTGATGTAAGTAATGTTGCTGGCATAGACGGGGCTAGGGAGTATGACTTTGTTGATCATGCTAATGGGTTATCTATGGCCACGTCTATTGAAGATGGTCCACGACATGTAGGACCTGTTGGTTCTTGTGAGCCTAATGTACCTAGTGTATCACAATCTGCTGGCATTGATGAGGTTACTAATTCGGGTTCAAAAGTTGTTATTCCAATGGCCGTTGTTGATGATATGTGCACTAAACTTACTAATTCATTATACGGTTATTTCATTGGTCAAAGAATTGCGTTTCCTATTGTGGAAGATTATGTCAAGCATGCTTGGGCTAGGTTCGGCTTTGAACATGTTACATTGCGGAATGGTTTCTTCATTTTCAAGTTCTCATCACTTGAAGGTATGAATAAAGCTCTTAATGGTGGTCCTTGGTTTATCAGATCTACGCCTTTATTCTTACATGTTTGGGTGCCTAATATGAGGCTGGAAAAGGAGAAGATTACTAAGGTACCGGTATACTCTAAAGTCGGTATTAGTTTGATTGCAAAACAATTGGGGCGGATTTTTTTTTGGGTAAAAGGGTCTACACCCTGGTAAAATTCATTAACCAAAAAACGTTGAGGTACAAAATGACGAAGGTGATATCCTTCGCCCACAGTCCGTTAGGACACTAACAAGACACCTATCTAAGAATGGCATACCATTCTTAAAACTAACATGCACAACATGTGCAACTGACCAAACCACAATGCTAAACAAAAGCAACTT